>JASANE010012664.1:0-16722 GCA_030248225.1 Trileptium ribeirensis
CCTCATAGTCGAAAACATATAGTTACCAATTTTGGTAACTTTACTGCTAATAGTTATAAAGTTATTAACGAATAACTAATAAACATATTAGCTATGTAACCTATGCAAACTTTAATAAAATAAATAAAGTCAGCGTAGTTGAAAACATATAGTTACCAATTTTGATAACTTTACTGCTAATAGTTATAAAGTTATTAACGACTAACCTGTAAACTATTAGCTATGTAACTTAGCCTTATTTAAATAGCAGAAATGAAATCAGAATATTAAAAAACCTATAAGTATAAATTTTTACTACTTTATAACTATTTGTTGAGAAGTTATTCGATTATAACTTATAAATTATTCGCCATGTAACCACTGCGTGTCAGCTATATAAGCTATATAAGTTAGCTATAAAATGAATTCAGCGTAACAGAAAACCTATACGTTCTAATTTCTTTTACTTTATAACTACTAGTTAAAAAGTTATTAAATTATAAATTATCTGCTATGTAATTATGACTTATTAGCTATGTAGTATAGCTTTTTTTAAATGAGCGTCGGAGAAAACCTATACTTATGAATTTTAATTACTTTACCACTATTAGTTTTAAAATTATCGTAAAATAATGTATTAGCTATGTAACCGACTTAAGAACAACAACAATAATAATAGTGTGTACCGAAAACACTGATTTCAGGTTAAAAGTGCGTGAAGAATAGCGTATTAGCTATGTAAAAAACGTGTAGTTGAAAACCTATTCAAATTTAACAACACGTAATGAAAATTATTACTACATCACTGCATCATCGAATCCTGAAAACCCAAGGATATCCATTTTTGATACCTTTGCATAAATCTTGCAAAAAATTGAAGTGAAAATCCCCGTTAACCATTTATACAATGTGTAAAAATAGCCAGATGGGGCAATTAATATTGGAATAAAGGCGGAGTCGGTATAATTATTATTTAACGGTAAGTTACATTTTTCCGTCAACTATTTTTGTTGCGTTCATCGTTTCTATGGATTTCACTCGTTTACTCATGTTTTTTGCTATCGTCTGCGGATGATTATAAGACTATGAAATCATTTTATCCAGGGTCATAGTGCACCAACTGTAAGGAAGAAAAGTTGGTTCTTCAGCCTCATTTTCATTGCGATTGCTGTTATGGAGAACGCCGTCTCCGTAACCAGTCGCGTTGATAACTACACGCGAAGAGTTTTTTTCGGTAGTTTCAACATACCGGTTGATGTTCGTGGTTATTCCAATAGTCTGGAGCGATTTGCAGTACTTATGGTGAAGAACAACGTAGTGCTAACCGGTTTCTTGGTCTCATCGGAGGAAGAACTGAGTACTACAAGGAGATTCGAAAGGTGGGTTGTGAATATTATAATATTAATGATTTACTTACACATATATATGGAGATTACATATATGTGTGTATAGGTAGATGTATAAATATATATATATATATATATATATATACATCTATACACACACACACATATATATATATATACTCTATATGTAAACATCTGTAAGTATATTGCATATTTTATGAATATTATGATGATTATATATATGTGTGTAAAACCGTTGAAAATATTACATGAATAAGTAAGAACATATTGTTTTAGCATCGATACTGCCGAGTGGAGTCTATTTTCAAAACCGAGGAGAAACGAATCGAACTGGTCAATAATTATTAAAACAATACAATAACTAATTTAAATAATTGTAAAGAAATTGTACATACGTGTAAAGAAATTATACATAATTGTAAAGTAATTGTACATAATTGTATAGAATTATGTATACAAATGTATGGCGTACATTTGCCGAAGTGTTATGATTCACATATTTGTGCAAACATGGAAAGCTGAATGTAAGTATATATGTCGTGTTGTGTGTGTCTTGTGTCATATATAACTACACATTGCAGCTAATATATATATATATATATATATATATATATATATATATATTATAGTCATAATTATATTTGTGACATTTAAGCTTTTGGAAATAACCGCATAATCAAATTTGAACAACCATTAAGTCCTTTGGTTATATATACTTAAGTGACCAACTGCTGCGATAAATCATATTGGACCAACGCGAGTTCTGACGTTGTATTAGTTATATTTGGATGTGTTGGATATTATTTTTAGAGAACCACGTACATACATATAATTCTAATACCCACGTATACATTCGAACTTGACATGGTATTCGTCAAATCACATAAATTATGGATACACATCATTACGTATCGTTTTATCATTCCAGTTTGGATGACGTTTAATTTAGAATATGTGAGGAGATATAAACAAAATATTAGTCATAAAGACAAGTATTAACGTAGACTGGAAAGGTTCAACCATATATATTTAATCTGGGTCGAAAATATGATTAGAGAATAACTATGACTACACTGATATAATGGATATATATGCGATAATGGATATATGCGATGAAGACCGTCACCCCACTTCCGCCACCACTGTGTGTGGGGGGGGGGGGCAAAACGTCCATTTTCTATCTACTGCCATATTTGAAAAAGAACTATTAACCAGCAGTTTTCCGCTATCTTTGCCCATAAGATGGGCCAAAGATCTTAACATTCGTAAGAGACGGTCGTAAGAAACAAAACTACCCGGGTTTTGCACGCATTTTTCTGTGAAAGCTGCATTACCATTCGAACCGCATTGACGAAAACTTGGCAGAATCGATTCACAAGTTAAAGCAGTTATATCTATTTTTATGTGGAATCCTAAGCTTAAGTTTAAATAGTTAACCAATGAATCGATTGCGCTGATTTTACCAGATCGTCAATGCGCTTCGAATGATATATAAAATTACACATTTATGAAGAATATTATTTTCGAAAATTTTAGGCGCCAAGGAGGAGGGGCCATTGGAACTACAAAATGTCGAAAAAGAATTTGCCCGAAAACTGATCAAAATCAAATTTATAATCCAGCTCGTCCAGCTGAGTACCTAAATTATTGTTGTTTCCTCAAAATTGACATACAATTTTTACTAAATTGAATTCTGTAGAGCACTCGCTGCCGCCGGTAACACTCGTTTTCGCTGCGAAACAACCTGTAACCTGGATCGGGCCACCCGTCGCACTTTCGTAGCAGCTATCGACTAGACTGAGAGGGGGTTGGTTGAGAGACACTCAGGCATCTTTGGAACAGAAGTTGTCGTAGGAGCCGTGTCGACCTCGAATACGACCAGTTTGCCGTGGAGCTGGACACGCTGTTGGAACTTATGGGCACGGCGGTGGGTTTAAGCACGTAATCGGGCCCACATTTGTTGATCGCATTGATCGGCCTGATGCTTCGCTGCTTTTACAGGCCAACAGATTGCTGCAGATGGCCCTTTTTGTGGCAGTGGTTGCATTTGGTCTCTTAGTGTCGGTAATCCTTCCCGGTGCGGTCGTACTTCTCACACGCCCGCATGTGCATTTTCGGAAACTGAAACGGCTTCTTAGTTGCAGCGGTAAGCACCGTTTTCCGCTTCGCCCTTTAAACACACTTGGCCGTCTAAATAAATGACGGCATTGACCGGATTCAAGTCTCTCCTTACACGGCTAGTTTGGCGACATTTGCTGCGTCCTCGGTTTCGAAGGCCACAGCGATGGCTCAGGAGAACGTCAGGTTGTCGTCTTTGAGCTTGAAACACCTCTTGAGGACCGCACCGTTGTTGAACGAGCAGATCAATCGCTTCCGTAGGACTTCTTCGAGCGGATCCGTGCTGGTGAAAAAATCTCACGTGACGGCAGTAGCGAATTCTGGCAGCAAGCTCCCGAACGGGTAGGCCTGGCTTGTGCGACATAGCGGGCCAAAACTTAAAACGCTCATACACAATGAACAGCTTTGGATTGAACTTGGTGTTCATGCAGCCCTCGAGATCCTTGATGTTGAGCTCATCGACATCCTTCGCGGGTGACTCCTGTGATACCAGATTGGTGAGAACTTTGTAGGTCACCGGGATCTGGTTGGTGAGAAAGACCTGAGCTTTTGTCTCCGCTGGGACCGAACTGGCGCCCAGAAACGTTACGAACCGCTCCCAGCAGTCGTGCCAAAGTTCCGAGGTAGGGTTGAATGCGCTGAACGATGGAATGGTGCCGCTGACCTTCACTGGCTTGTCCGCTTTGACGACCGCCGCTATTAGGACCTCGTTTTGTTTCTGGAGGGCCTTCATCTATTCTTGATACTGGGATTGGAGTAGCCAGCTGGATAAGTTCGGCGGATGTCACCACGACGGATGGCTTCGTTGATTTCAGGTGGAATTTACGGGTGGATTTTCACCACGGACTGACACCGCCACAGTTCGTATTGACCAAAAACACTAAAACATGGGAGTTGAATAGAAGATGACTCCATTCGATTGTCTTAGTGTTGACCCGCAACAAACTATTGACACGTTGCCGACCTGTCGTTGACCCATAATGGCACGGACCTAATCTGGTGTGAGGTAGCGAGGCACGCCGATCTTGAGCGAGACTGCACCCGAAGTTTTCCCCGGATTGATACACGATGCTCTGTTGGTCGGTACTGAGCCACTTGTTCGTTGTACGCGGATCCGACTGGCTGATCGAGACGCTTTTTTGACCGCTTGACCACCACCCGTTGATCAGTAGAGACTGCGATTGGCACCAAGCCGTTACCGTTGATCCGCTTTTGACAACCCACGGCGTTGAATACCGTTGAGCAGAGGCCTTGAACGACATTGAACGTTTGGCCACAGCTTAAACACAGAGAGCAGTCGTCGAAAGTATGAACCCCGTCGTTGAATAAAAGGTCGATACTGGCTTCAGATCCAATACTGCAATCGAACACCTGATCGCCAAAAATCTGTTTTGACCGTAAGATAGATAAGAGAAAAACTGTTTAATAACATGCGACACAAAATATAACAAAAATGAGACGAGCGTTATGGCCGAATCAGCATTGTTTATGTACACTGCTGATTACATCAGAATTTCCAGATATTTCTGATGTTAAAATGCCCACGTTTTGATGTAATGTTATGATGTCCTAATCTGTTACATCAGACAGTCAATATCATTTTTGTTCATGACATATGATCGTTTTCTTTGTGACCTTTCTGAGTGTATCCACTAATGTTGCCCTGCATCTCCCTGCGCCCTTCCGTCGGAATTCCACAATATCAGGAACAAGTTCAGATTTACAACATCGGTTGCAGTCACCAAACCATCAATATTGTGATCTTTATTTGCTTGGATGAGACGACCTATACGGGAACTACATACTTAATTAACAACCATGGAACATCACTGGGTTTCATTGTACTCTTTGGGTCGTCTGAGGGTACCAACACAATTTCCACTTTCGCTTCGTCAACATCTAAAATCACTTGTTCACAAAACTTGCATCCGCTTGCACTTCTAAAAGGAGTCTAATGGGTGAGAGTTTTATACGTAGTTGTGTCCCCTTCCTATCGAGGAGTCTAACGAACTCAAGCGTGTCTCGACCTGTCTACCCGTTAAGCTGTGCAAAAGTTGCTCTTCTGTTTTGTGTATATTTTATGTTATGTGCTACAAAAATTAACATACACTTTACTTCAATTTGAAAATTCTCCATAATATTGCACTAATTTGACCTTGGTCAGGGGGGGGGGTGGGGAGGGCGGCTACATATCACGAAAAAAATTTCGGAAGCTTGACGTCAGCTTCAGTGTCGATGCTTACACCCAAGTTTTGCGGAAAAATTAGCAAATACCAAAGGATCACAGTGAAATGAAAAACACACGTATGTATCATGTGCTGGCGATACGGCGAACGTTTATAGTGGGACATGTGCTTTTGGTTTCGTTTGGCCAACCCGGTTTGAGGGCCTCTGGCTCCTGCTATGTTACGGGTACAGAGGTCCACTATACCTCATTATGACCGTCGGACATGCTATTACTACACCTCACAGCGACATTAAATTTGCTTCCAAAAGACTGATGGTATGGGCCAAAAAGTGCCGATGTAGGCCCCCGGACTAAAATGACATGGTTTTGTGAAATGACACATATACGAAATAGCCCAATTTGACGACTTCTCGGCGTGAGGAACCAGACATATTAATACATATATGTACATGACGACATGACTGAACAACTGAACACCAATCCACCTCCTCCCCCCTGGACCCGAGGCGCCGTAGCCTTCCTAGGCCGCGTAAACTAAATAATAAATAGAACTGGAGGGGGCACCATTATCAAATTAGAGGGGGACACCAATATCAAACTGGAGGAGGCACCAATATCAAGCTGGAGGGGGCACCAATATCAAGCTGGATGGGGGGCACCAATACCAAACTGGAGGAGGCACCAATATCAAAGTGGAGGTGGCACCAATATCAAACTGGAGCGGGCACCAACATCAAACTGGTGTGGACACCAACATGAAACTGGAGGGGACACCACTATCAATCTGGAAGGGCTGCTAATATCAAGCTGGAGGGATATATGTAACAGCATTCGAGCGTAACAAATAAAACGTAACAACATTAGCAATGTCGTTATATACAAGTCCTTATACGTAACAACGTACGAATGCTGTTACGCTGAACCCGATTTACGTAACACCTCACGAAGGTTGTTACATACTATCGAATGTATCATTTTCATACACACGTGTGTATATGCTGACGATGTCGAGTAAGCGCACACATTTCTCTGTGAACCACGCATAAGGTGTCTGCGTACCACGTTCTAAATATGAACCGACGAGTAGGTATTGGGTTGAGTAAAGTTCGAGTTTGTTCCAGACTTGTCGACTGTGCATCCAAGTTTTGGGACAAATAAGGTAAATTTTTTAAGGGTTCCAGATCCAAATTTGTCCTATACTTAAGCATCTCTAGCGAAAATTTATAGGCTAGAGCAGCGCTCCAGCATCTAAAAATTGATTGCGTCTCTGTCGAACAGCAATACAGCTAAGCTTCAATTTGCCGTTATTTGTAGCTGTATAAACGAACCAATCAACGTTAAATTTATCTAGGATTTATTGGACGTGGGCTCATGGACGGGCGCTTAAGCATCGAAATTTAGCTTCTCTTTCGACTGGGTGATATTACTATGGGTTAGTTTTAGTCAAAATTTCAGCCTATGCTGTCGGATACATGAGTTTAGAGACAAAACTTATCGTACAACACGGACCCTCCCAATTTCAAAACCGGGCCCGATATGAGAAACGGTTGGCCTCAGATCAAGCGGGAGTAGAATCCCCACATTTTTTCATAACGACTTGAGCGCTGACTTTTCGATATTTTCCTTGTTTTTCTGGCATGGCCCTCTAGTCTTTTAGATAAAGTTCACAGATTCAACTTTTTGAGCTTTTAGTTTAGGATTCATAGCACTCTCTGTATATATATTCACAGTCAGTCGTCGGCACGACAACTGATACGCTCGTGCTAGCTTAATTGAGATAAAAACACGTCAAATATCAAAAATGCGAGCGTTGATAGCACGAATATAGTGGCAACGCAGCGCGCGACAAAGTAACAACACACAACAGCAACAGAATACTCACTCGATTACAAAAAAACAGGGAAAACGGTGTGGAGACAGAAAACCAAGGAGACATAAGTTTAGGGTCTAGGACGAGATCGCAGGAAGAAAAATGGCCCCAGCTTGTGTCGTGACGGCTTGATCTCGAAACGCAAACCAAATCGAAGACAACTCAGGGAGTTAAGATGGTAAAGATAATCGGTAGCAGTTCACGAAGGAAAACAAAAATTGTGCAAATTTTATCCAACTTCGGGCACGCCCTGTGCCTTACGCATATTTTCAGAATGCGCCGCGGAGGTTGACGAACTTTGTCATAGAGAAGTCACAATAAGTATTTGAGTCGGTGTGACTAGTAAAATACATTGAATCGTAAGTCGTTGAAAATGACACACATCGCTCCCGCCGAAAATGGTCGTTAAACGCTGGTGCTAAATGGATAATTAAAAGTGCTCGCAATTATGCCCCTATCGCTTAGGTTAGCTAACGTTTGAGAACTCTCCTAATGATAAGCCTCCTAGAACCAATTGGCGATGATGATTAGTCGCGGGATAAACTTTATGGCTCGTTCACGGTAACTTGGGTGCAGCCTGACTTAGTCTTGTCCGGCTATCAAAGTAGACTTAATGGACATTTCTATAGCACGAGCTAGCTTTACGTTTTTTCCTTGCAGCCGTATGCACCTCTCTAGATAATCTGTCTAGTCTAGGCTGACTAAATATTACAGATTGTAGTGTCCTGGGGGACTGATTTATGCGGTTATTGTTTTGATTTATGCTATAACGGTAGAAATTCAAGTTTTAACAGTTGCCGGGGGTAAATTCAAATTCTGGCAGCACTACATCGTGGAAAAATTTAAATTTTGGACAATTGCAATTCTTGACAGACGCCAAGGTAAGAAATTCAAGTTTTGGCGCGTATTTTAGCTATAGTCAGGGGAGACTCTATCGGACGAAATTTATAGTCAGCGCAGACTGTTTATGCAAAACCTCGCAGTCACGTAAGACTTCTCCAGTTGTCCGGGGCATCTAGCAAAGCTGTATGCGGAAACGGTGTGCTGAAAGCTGAGACTGTAGGACAACTTAGAGTCATTTTACTCAAACCTTAACTTGAACGCACTATTGGAAAATAAAAATAATTTGCTGCTAACGAAATGGTTCCTAAATTAAGTATCAACTTGAAGTTTACAAGACTAGTAGGGCGGGAGCCCCTAATTTTTATAGTGTTGTTTAGTAAATTACCTACCACAAAAATTTGTTCGGTGGTTGGTTGAAATCAATTCGCAGATTTGTACCAGTAAAAAGTCACCCTAAGTAACAACAAGTTTAATATTAGAAATGAGGAAACCAACTTTGGTTATTTGTAAGACCATCCAGGGGTACCACAGGATGTGCCCTCAAACGTTAAGTGAACACTAACGAAAGACTATTGTAAAACTCCAATTACTCACACTTACGGCTGAAGTTGTCACTCAGTCAACCGCCCACGGCACCGAAAGAGCCTTGTTCGCAGTACAACCCGAGAAGTATAGTTTTATTGGCTAGAACTGGAAGACCTGACATAATCGGAGAAGTTCATATCATGCTCCCCAGCTGTCCAATAATGACTTCGGAATAAACCAGCATAACTTGAGCTCTTCAAGGTGTGAGCAAATTCGAGAGAATACTACGAACTAGGTCTTAGGGGAGCAAAACCTTTTTGCTGTCATAGAGCGAATAGTGCGATGGTATCACCCGTGCGATAGAAGGTCCTGAGTGATTGTGTGAAAACTAAAATGTAGACCTACTGAATGGATTACAGGCGGTTTACCAACACACACAACGTGGACAGTAGAATGTCACATAAAATTACCAAAATAGTTGAACACACAGGTTTCACGGACGGAATTGATGCCACCTTAATTAAAAATTAACCAATCGCATAGCTAACCCTCTCATGCCCGTAAGGTCCAAATGGACCCAACGCACATTGCGACTCGTTGTGTTTACTAAGTTTGTCGTATATTGTACGTTTGAACGTGCGTTGTTATTCGCTCGCATTGTGAGGTTCCTTAAGGAACCGAGCAACAGCTCTCAGATAGCTCAGTGGTTTGTGTACACAAGTTTCAGCCGTACGTTTCGGGTTCGATCCCTGGCGCAGGCTTGAGTTTGTCAAACATTGCACGATACTCAAATTAATTCGGGCATGAAAGGGTTAATTAAAAATTAACCAATCGCATAGCTAATGAGTTTACTTGTTCGGATAGCGAAATAAATTTGACTAACTTATAACATTTTGAAGAACAGCAAAATACTGTTCTCACTATCGACAAAGCATTGCTCGTGTCTCTGCGCGGCATTACTAATAATACAATTAAAGATTTATTGAGAAGCAATTTAACCAGCTGGGCTCAAAGAGGATTGTTAGGGATACTGCGTATTGGTCGTTACGTACTACGAAACGGATACGCTCGCCTAAAAAGTGTGTGTTCATACAGCGGTTATGCATAGTTCACACTAAGATGCGTGCACTAACTACACACAGTTACGCGAGAACCTCAGTGCTCGTTACACTGCAGTTGTCGTTAAGTAGTAATGACTATGTTGTCAATCGCTATAAGCTTCGTGCAACAGCTGACATTTCTGAGCGATGCTTGTAGCGACTATATCAATTGATGTTTCACTGCTTGTAACAACATTGTTTAAAATTGCAGGCGCAGAGTAACGGCAACAAAAATTGCCGCACGATGGTGTACCGAAGAATAACATCATTGCACTGCATCTGTAACGGAAACTGTAGTAGCTGCACGGTGGTGTAACAATTGAGAACAACGCACGCTGCTTTTGTTACATGAACTCAAATTGTTGAACGCCTGTGGGGTAATGAGTAGCAAAATCTTAGCACTGTTAGTACTAAATCAAAGTAGCTGTACGGGGAGTACTAATAATTATATTCAAAACATCTACGCGATTTTTCATAATGGTAAAAGGTTTCAGATTAGGCAGCGGACAATTCGTCCACGGACAGCGCGTCCCGGAACAATTCTGTCCAGAGGACGTTAATTCCGTGCAACCGGAAAACAAGATTTAATTTCCTGGACTGCAAATATAGTCCTTTTGATATCCGTGACATATACAAGTATATACTTCTAATTTGCATGCAATTCGCGCACTACGGCGTCGCATGGTGACAAAACAACATCCAATGCACATCCAAACGACTAACATTTTTAGGTGAACACATATATCCCTACTTTTATCCATCCCTGTAGAGTCTGGCTAACATCTCATCGAAAACATGGTTGTAATCAGCCGGCTTTAGAAATGGAACAGCTTAAAGCGAGTGATTTGGGGAAAAATCTTCGTTCACTGAAATTGTTATAATATATTTCTCGTATAAGGACCTAGCTAAGTGCAGGGTTTTGTACTGCTTGGCTCAGGTTGACTAACGACTACGACATACACGTAAAAAACAGGGGTACTGCGAGGCTACCCGCGGCTAAGGCCTCGGGTCCCGAAAATAGGCTGAACATTGGTGGAATGGGTATCCCGTAGCACCCCCTCGGAGATCGGAGAATGATTTGTTTCTATAAAGGGTTTCGAAGTTCCTGCAAACGATGAAACCATTAATTTGGTCGTATCTGTGACCGACGGACATTTTTTGGAAAGATGCTGTATTACCTTGGACCCAACCACATGGTAGTCGTGGTGTTCGATCTATGTAACGCTACAATTTGTTCCATTTGTTATTATACAGGTTTTTGCGGTTGCTTAAAACGATGAGGTGACGACTGGCGGCTATAAATAGCGCTCTCGTTGTGCTCGCCGTGCAGCTACTTAGATTTTAGAACTAGCATTGCAAAGTTTTTACTACTCATTACCTCATCAGCGTTCAGCAATTTGGGCAAATGTAACAAAATAGGCGCGCGTTATTCCCAATTATTGTTACACCAGCGTGCAGATACTACAGTTTCTTTTACAGCTGCAGTGAAATGATGCGATTCTTCGTTACACCATCGTGCGTCAATATCTGTTGTCGTTACACTGCGCGTGCAACAATGTTATTAAGTAGTGTAACATCAGTTGATATAGTCGCTACGCGCAGCGTCCAAAAATGTCAGCTGTTGCATGAACTTGTAGCGACTGACAAGATTGTCATTACAATGTAACCACAACTGCAGTGTAACGAAAACTGCGCTTCTCGCGTAACAGTGTGGAGTGAGTGCACGCATCTTAGTGTGAACCACTCATTACGCTCCCTGACTGCCGTAGTGCTCGATTATCGTCCGATATTACGACCTACCACTTATTATATTTCGTGCACGATTGGTCAGCCACCCGATCGTTGCCCACGTAGGTTGATATAGAGTCGCATACACAGGATGTAAACCGAAGCTATCGTTTGGCGTTAGAGATTTTGTGGGAATTCCGAATGAATCGTGCACGGGACTAGGTGGTTGAATGTTTGCGACCATATATTGCTTTATACCACCCGATGCACCATAACTTCATGCATACTACTATGTAATATTTCCTGTTCTAATCTACTTTTATGTCGTCAGCGCTTTCGAAAGTTATCCTTTGTCATAACTTGTTCGCCCTTTATGTAGATGACATTATATGTTGCATCAAATTTTGGGGAGAGAACCACCCTAGAGTAAACCTAGCCTCGCCGAATGTGTGGCCGCGCGCTACGCGGGGTGAATTTCGAAGCATCTCAGATCATGTTTCTGGGCCCATACCTGAGCTACGTTCGCTAAAATTGGGGATCGCGGAAACGATGATTCTCTGGTATCATTCTAGTTGAGTTCATAGTCGCTCCTCATTCACTCCCGGGTCCAGATCTCGAGTGCTGTTTGGTAGTGCATGACCTCGTCGGTGTAAAGTTCTCATCGTTGCATTAGTGTTACTCGCCAATCTTCTTACCTTTGACATCCATGCCATGTGATATTGTAAATAATTTGGCAGTAAAGAACTCAGAAAATCAGCTAAACTGTCTCGCGTTTGTGATCCCCGCAGGGGTATATGTTTCAATTGATTTGTCCGTCCGAACAAATTAGTTGTCCGCGATATGGCCTGCGGATATCAGATCCAAAGTCTTAACGTGCACAGTTCGTTATAATCCGGCGTTTACGTTATAAAGGACCCCATGTGAAAGTTTTGTCCCCCTATGGTCTAGACCACACCATCCAGTGGCATACGGTATATACCCACACTATGTAATGCAAAAGATGGTGTATGAGACACCATTAACGTAGAAATAGTATCTTAATCTACCTACTGTTTTTACTGACGGTGTCAAGGACACCATACATAAACCCATTATATATTGCGTGTAAATAACAGCATGGTGTAGCTAACACCATATAAAATTTAAGGTGTAGTCTACACCATACTATTACCGACAGTACACTGCCTATGTATGCCATCTAAAAATACCATCAGAAACATCATGGTGTCCAGGACACCATATAATTGATGGTGGAAGAGTCACCCAAGGTGGACAAATCTTTCACATGGGGGTCCTTTATAACGTAAACGCTGCATAAATAATTAAAATGTGGTAGAGTAATGCATCATTTAACTTAAGATGTGTGCATCTAGGGCCGAATTCTGTCACAGAGCCAGTTCCAGCTAGGGACAAAAAGGCGAGCCAAATCGGCCCTTCGTAAATAAAATAAATATCTAGGTTGTGCTAGTATGTTTGTATGAGCCGGAAGCGGCTATGTCTCCGGGTTTGATAGCCGAGACGAACTGCTGAAAAATATTTATTACGGTCAGTTTAGCCGATTGTGTTGCAGGGAAAATATTTAGCTCTAGGCCCAACAAAGTAAGATTAGTAGTACTTAAAGTATGACGCATAAATGTAGCTATAATAAATACATAAATGCAGCGTTTACAGAAAAATGTGTGAACTCACTGCACATTGTAGCACATATGAGCGTTCTTATTGCTACAAAATATTTTTAAATCATGTAGCAATAATTTGTATTATTTTTAAATCATGTAGCAATAATTTGTATTATTGTTACATATTTAGTACCATAGTTATGTTAATTGCACGGTTTTTGTAAGAACAAAGTTGGTTGTTGCTACAATTATTAATATGTTTTGTAGAAATAGTTGGCATCGCTTCGCCAATTTAAATGTCGCACTAATCATGAACATTGGTACAAATTTAGTGCAATAACAAATGTAACGCTACAGATTTTGTAGCTATAAGCATTATGATTGCCACAAATTCTGTAGGTACAAACATGACAATACATGTTACAATGTGCAGTGAGTGTACACATTTATCTGTGTACGCTGCAAAATATAGCTATTTTCAAAATAGTAGTTTAAGCGCCTTTTAAAAGTCAGCCTAAAGTAGGAATCTTAAACACGCTCTTTCATACATGAAAATTATACTATTGTAATTGGAAGGATGTTTCAAAAATATATAACCATATGTATCAACAATTTCCATTTTTTCGTGATTTTCTATTGTCGTCATATATTTCTGGCTTTTAGAGCCGATTCCGACCCTTGTGACAATTTTTTACCCAGGCGTTACTATTAGCTAATATATTTGTAGGGTGTGGCTCGGCTCACAAAATGTCACACTGGCTAATCGCGGCTAGCCAAGTTTGGCTTTAGAGCTGTGGCAGACTGTGACAAAGTCCGGCCCTGCTGCACACATATTAAGGTAAATGATGCATTATAATGCACCTAGTGCACCTAATACCGGATTCTGCCACAGAGCCAATTCCGGCTCGTGACAAGAAGGCACAGCCACATCCGGTTCTTCATAAATAAAATAAATAGATAAGCTATTCTAGTATGCTTGTACGAGCCAGAAGAGGCTATGTCTCAAGTTTTGATAGCCGGGACGGAGTACTGAAAAATATGTATTATATTCAGTTTAGCAGATTGTGTTGCAGGGAACATATTTCGCTCTAGGCCCAAAAAAGGCAAAATCAGTAGTAATTAATGGCTCGTTTACGTTAAGTTTTGTGCAGCGTGACTTAGCTATGTCCGTGTGTGAGCATTCACTATCGCACTGTCCGCGCATTAGGTTAGCTAACTGCACGGACAATTCTACCAGTCTAGCGAGACTATCCGGTTTTGCAAAGATGTGAGCGGAGACGCTGAAAAATGTCCAATACAGTTAGAAGCTACGTAGTAACCTATTTGTTTAAAATGTGAAAATTTCATACTATTACATAGGGTTATAAAATATAATAATACGACGATTAGTCAAATACTGAGTAACAATGAAGCTACAAGATAGTTTTATTGTGCATTACTTTTTATAAAAAGGATAAACTATTGGTTCGCCGCGCGACTGCTCCACGGTTTAGTATAAATATATTCAAGGCGAGGGAGTGTATGATTTCCTAAGGTTTAAAGTGCGATACCATGAGATGTCGCATACATGCTGGTAGTGGTAGAGGATCACATCCTGAGGCTCCGATCCACCCCTCAAGGCCCAGCCTACCTTTCCTTCCCGACAGGTGCCCACTGACGGCGTCGCAAGACACCCCACCACGGCCAATGGCTCGATTGCCGCCTTGGACTCGGAGCATGTATGGCGGTGTCTGCTTAAATATACCGTCTTAGTTTCCGTCTAATCATAGGTGGCGAGGCCCATATCAACTTTAGGGACGGAAGTGAAATGCATGCTATGCCATTCTGGATATACTAAGCCTAAGCTTTAGTCTAAGCTAAGATCACTATACGAGCTATGTACTAAGCTTAAGCCTAAGTCGGGGGACTGCCGCTCTGAAGGTGATCTGTTTTCTAACGTTATAACGTGCGCCCCTAAAGTTGACATGGGCCGGTGTCGATAGGTGAATTACTCCCTCTAAGGTTTGCACCACCCAAGCCAAATCTCTGCGATCTCTCTTCCCCGCTGTGCGCCTAGCAAAAAACGACAAAAACTAGGTCTAAATTGGTTGAAATATGAAGCTTGGAGATATTTACTGCAGGTTGGCGAAAATTGGTAAATCAATATACGAGGAATCTGTGTAATCGCTCTAGCGACCGATCCAACAAAATATGTTTATTGCACCCTTAGCAAACACGAAACAAAACAAATAATACACAACGTAAATGTATTACTCCTCACAACCCTGATGGATGTTCTGTCGGCGCCAGTTTATCTTTGAACACAAGTATAATTAAGAGTATGAGGTACAACGTGGGTACAACTAGCGATGACAAAACGTATTTTATGTTCGCAAAAAACATAGTGAAAACTCATCAAAGCATGTTCCACAATTAATTTGTATTTGGTCTTGAACATTTATTTATTTAAATTTATAGGTATTCAAAACTTTTGTGCTTCTACGTATTCAATGTTGGTCTATTGCCCCGGAGCCTCAGGCAGGGAATCGTGCGCTTTCTGAGGCGTAGTCACCCCCTGGCTCATTACCGGAACGCCAGGCGAAAATTAACCTCGACTCAACGGGTCACATTACCTTATATGAGAATAACTTCAGTTTTTTTTTAATTTTTCGATCCCTAAGGGTCATATACGGAGTGGTTCCCTCCCACGAGTACATTATTCAGTCATGCCCCTTACTGGTACCTCGGAGACGAAAATAAACCACTACTATCGTCTCAATAGGCCCAGAAATTTTTTTTTTGATTTTTTGACCCCTGAGCGTCATGTAGGGATTGTTGAGCTTCGAGGGGTACCCTAACCCAACAGCTCCTCACCAGAACCTCGGGAAAATTAAACTGCAATAGACTCAACGGGTCAAATTGCCTTACATCCAAAATAACTTCATTTTTAACCCCAGAGGTAAGTATACCACCAGTGATTACTTTCTGATGGTCTGACTACGTAGTCCCGAATATTCAACACTAATATTGACCAGTCCAATGGATTCTAAATGTAATCCTCCTCATAGTGTAATCCGTTTCGTACTAAATAAATCCAAGGAAAACACAAAAATTTTCAACTATTTCCCTTTATATCTGAAAGTGTGCCATCGGAGAAGCAGCAGCGGCAGCAACACTAGGAGGAGCAGAACCGTCATTAATATATGGACGACCCTAATGTAAAGCAGTAATATTAAGCTTTGATTATAAACCTCTTTGTTGAGACGATGATTTTTGGGGTGACCTAAAAATACCTAGGCGTGCTGGGATAAGCCGAAATTTACTGGCATGGAATCAGGACGCCGCCAACATATACAGTATGTAGATACTGCCAGAACTACTATAATAAACATCCGATGGACAGCCT
>JASANE010012665.1:0-57904 GCA_030248225.1 Trileptium ribeirensis
AGGGTTAAGCGATTTAGGGTACACTCGTACAGAGCACTGTGAGGACTGGTCAACCAAGTCGAAGTCTCTCTGGTTCCCCGTGGTCTTAGGTTGGACAACTGAAAACGGACGCATCACTCGTCCTGGCTTTGCATGATTCACAGCTCTTGAGGTAGGAATACGAAATTTTTCAGACCTGACCACTGTAAAATTTCCCAAAGTTCACGAGTTAAATTAATAGGGATTCGTTTATGCTTTGTATTTTTGGCTTACAAATTGTACAGCTAGTTGACCATTCGAGGCCCATGCCTTGTTTGCGCCCGGACAGAAGTACAGTTTAGGAACGGGGGATTAGCTTCCGTTGGGCTTTAGGAAGCCCCAAAAATTTATTTATCCGTGCGAGCTAAGAAAATTTGGGAATGAAAAGATTGAGCAAATTCTAAGTATCTTAGCTTGAGGTTAAGGTGTTTGCTGTTCACAAGGAGCGTTGGTAATGGATTGTCTCGGTTTTACTATTAGGCTCTTGTTTTATAGCGTTTAGGCGCACACAGATTAATCAACAATCTGCAGGAGCATTGGGCCAGTTTTAGGCAAATATGGTAGGCATCTCAATTAAGCACAAACTTCACCATGACGACTGACCGAAAAATGCTAGGCGATTCCCCCGTTCTCAAAATAACCCAATAAGCGGCCAATGGGGCAAAGCACCCAGCCGTCCTAAAATTCCGTTCGCCCCAGTTAATGCCGCGTACGGACAGTTTGATATTAAACTGTTATTTTGGTGCACTCTAAAATATACCACTAAAACGATCAAACTTACGGGTGTTCACCGTAATATAACTACATGGTCTTCCCTTTAGGGTTAGCGTCCCGAAATCACCGTTGCTGAAAGAAAGTGACCGCATGCCCCAGCATGGATTTTTTCCGTCGGTACTTCATGCGGGAGACACTCGCCGTCTTCCGGTCTTCAAAATAACATAATTAAATCACGCCTGACATAAAAGAGAACTCACCTCCTCGCTTGGGCCATCTTAGCCCCATGGCTAGCGAGTGCAAAACCCCCTTTTTTTTGAAGCGAGTTGATCGCTGAGTTTAGCTGGATTTCACTATTTATGCTGAGTTGCCCGTTAGGCTATGTACAACATATGACCATGCTCTAGTTTTCATTTCCATGTTTCTCTTTCCTTTTGCCCTTTAGCAGATTCGATCCTGCACGTGGAAATTAAGTCCGCTGCATAATTATATGTCTTAACCATTCAGCCATAGAGATATAGAAACATCGGCAACTAAGTCGATAATCACTCAACTGTACAACTGTGCGGTTGAGACACTGCAACACTGCAGTGTATTAATTAAAGTCGTTAGGGAGAGGAAAAGAGAAAACAACCAAAGAGAAGAGAAAAGAGGCAGACGCGTCCGGGGCCAATCGCCCCGTGCTCTCTCGCCTAGTACAACCCTTCAGGCCAGGATATAGGACCGGATAATTGATCGGCAGGGCGTATACTGCCTGCGTGACGTACCCCCACCGAACCTCCTATAAAATCGACCGCGGAGTCGAACTAGATCTAGATAAGCAGGCTCGCCCCTGGAGAACGGCCCAGAAATTGCCCAGAAGATCGCATCGTGCTGTTTGCACTCTGCGACCAACCCCACCGTTCTAAATCTCATGAATTATTCCGCTCCCCCTCTTCTCTTGTTCCCCCTTCGGTCGGTCGTACTGTTCGGTAGCCGAAGTTATCTGAGACGATACAATGAACCAATGTGTAGCCGGTATCGCAAGTGAACCGCTAGGATAAATTAGCCGACACCCCTAGTATCTTGTCGCCGGTGTAGTATTGAGCAATAACCATGTAGTGATTTTTGGGTGTTGCCAGGGTAGAGCTCGCATAGTCAAGCCAGGCCGCTGTTCTTTCCCTCAACCCCGTCTAGTATCCGTCACCGCGTGTAAAGGATAGTTGTTTAAAGTGACACGCTTTAAGGAGCATTTTCCGAAGCACTCTTTGTCCCCTGCTTATTGCGCCGCGTAGCTGAAAAGTCTCTAGCATTGAGACGAAGCAGGGATAACTGCCCTAATCCGCGTACGCGCGGGTACCTGCACGCTCCGTTAGTGTTTCCCTTTTTAACGCCCTGTGCCCTATAGTCTACCAAACCGAAACGACAGCCGCGAGTTACTACTAAGCTCCACGACTTGACCCACTGAGTCCGCCGCAGTAGCCGGCAGGAAACACTCGTCCCTACAATAAACGTTAATTGGTCAAATAAACTTTGTATTATAGGCACCGAGTACTGTTTTAATTTTCACCGAGACGATAGGAATTTTCTCTGGTTTGTCCACTCGGACGAGCAGGCAATGCTCGCCACGGCTTGAGGGCGAGATTGTCTCAAACACTGGCGTGCATGACCTTCTGGTATGTTTATTTTCGTTTTACCACTGGAACCAAGGAACGAAACGAAATAATAGGAGCATACATGAACAAATTAGACCCGTTTTTATGGCGAACACCCCAAAAGTTCCACTTAGGATCTTGCTTTTTTTTTTTTTTTTTTTTTCGTCACGGTACCCCAGTTCCCAGCCCTAGAATTTTTTTCATTGGGAAGGAGCTGGGCCCACGCCATTGACTATCCGACATTAAACTCTCAGGGCTTGTCGGAACACCGCGGGGGCGCCATAGGCAACAACGCCTTACCACGGAGCATATCAGGCCGTCGTCTAGCCAAAAACGACTGAGTTTCAATTCTTTGAGGGAAATTTTCATCTTTTACTTCAGCTTTTAACACAATCAAATTGAACTAAACAACTTCGGATGAGTCTAAGATAGGGAATAACGGCTAAGCTCTATGAGCTGTGAGCAGGTATCGATGCTAGCCTCCCTGGGGGACCTCAGAAATCATACCACAGACTACACACGTGTGCAACTGATCGGGCAGAGTCAGAATACACCTCGTGAGGCGCGCCTGCGGCATGCTAAGCTCCGTAGCTTCTTGGGTCTGGCCAAGAATAGGATTAAAATTTCTAGCATTCACGGTCCGCCGTTGAGGTCACGATAGCCGGGGTCGTATGGGCATGGTGTTAGGAAGTTGCGCCATGCAGCTGCGTCCCGTTATTACATAATAGCCACAAAAATATATGACGGATGCTAAAATGTTAGAAGCATTTAGGGTCTTGTTTCATGTAGTAGCATAATCAATTACATATATGACGGTTGTTATGCGTTGTCTCTGATTTTAAGGGTTTAAAATATTTTAAACATAGCAAACTTTAACATTAGATTTAACCTATGCAAGTGTGATACGATAATCTCAGTTAACACAGCCATTCGCAATGTCTGCTGGTCTCATTTGCGGTCGGTGGGCGTTCAATGTGTAAATATCCATACACAAAATGTCAACTAAATATATTGATCAATATTTTTTCAAATGTATTTAATTAGGCACCGATATACTTTTCTTTGCAGTTAAGCCTACGCATTATATACGCCTCATGAACAGATAATTATGTCGCATAATGAAACATGAATAAAACTAGTCTTTAATTTTTAAGGCATTTTGCATACAGTGGTTATAAATTTTATGTTAGCGTAGAGAAATTTATTTTTCTGGTTAAAACGTTTATTTTAAGACATTTTAATATATAATTTCCGTGTTTAAAGTAAAAGTTGAATTCGCCAAAGTAAATTTAGGTTACACTTCGTTTGCTTATGTATGCATCTACAGTAAAATTACCGTCGTCATATGTTTTTGTGGCTATTATAACGATTAGAGTTTTCAAAGAACCTCGTATAGCAGCAGCATTTGCACTAAATCGTATTTTGGAACACGTAGTGAACATAAAAATAAATTGCTCAAACCTAGTTTCAAGGTTTTATATGAATAAACATATTCATTTAGATGTTACGTCGTAGCATTGTTACCTTTTATAAATCGTTTTACATGCACACGAGATGCACTTCAGATTCAGGGTTTAGTGTGAAAACATAACGATGAAGCTTCAATACAATTAAAAATTTAGCCTCTAGAATCGGCTTGGATCTAGAGCCGAGCCCCTCATGATATCTGAAGAGCCGATACAGAGTCCAAAAAGTGCCTGGGAGATAAGTTTAGTGTATAGGGAAAGTCTGGGTAGGGCTCTTAAAAGTTCTCTTGGGCAACAACAAAAATCTGTTATAACAAGTGATGTCTGCCAAAAGCAAGAGCAGCAGAAAATACATTTTCTCAGCTTTTAAATGACTACATATATAGTTTGTTTTACGGTTTGCATAATGTTTTCTCTAAATATTAGGGAGTCGCAAACTTTTATTACTGGGAGCCTGAGAGCTAATGCTAGCTTGTTATCGGACGAGCAGAAACGAGAAGAAGATCATTTGAAGAGCCGAGTCGAGCAAGAGCATGAAAAAGTGGTTTTTGTCATCTATAACAAATATCCAGTAAACTTCTAGGTAGTGGCGCGGATCCTGGATTTCACGGCAGTGGGATTCCGAGGTATCCGCGCTGAGTTCCACCACAACCCAAACCGCTAGGTGGCATCCCCCGACCTGCGCAACACAAGGTCGCCCCACAAGGTGCCGCACCCCTACAAGGGTCCGCATCTCCCCATGAGGCGCCGCATCCCATCAAAGCACCACATACCCAGAGGTGCTGTAACCTCCGCCGAGGAGGCGAAACCCACTACATTTCGGGCCCTGCGCTCCCACGAGGTGTGCCACCACCCCCCCCTCCCGAAGCCGACGCACGCCCCAACCCTGCGCCCTACCCTGCTAATCCCCCCGAGGTTCCGCAATCCCCCAAGTGGTATCCACCCGAGGTACCCCGTGGTCCCACCCCACCTTCGAAATGCTGCATCTCGTCAAAAAACCGCATTCCCGAGGCGCTGCAGCCCCGCCGAACAGGTTCTACCCCCCCTCCACGAGGTGCCCCCGTGGCGAAGCGCCGCTCGCACCACATAACAACACCCGCTCCGACGTGCCGCAGCGCAGCCCCGTCGAGGCGCCGCAGCCGCCTCCCATCTCCCCGAGGCGCCCCCTAATATTATCACTCCCCCTCGAGGCGCCTCATCCCCCCGATGCGCGTAGGCCCCACCGAGGTGCCGCAGTCCTTGGACTAAATATTTTAGGGAGTCGCAAACTTTTATTGTTGGGAGCCTGAGAGTTAACTCCAGGTTATTATCGAAAGAGAGGAACCGAGAAGAAAAGGTTTTACGAATAGCCGAGTAGCGCAATAAACTTGAAAAACGCGGCTCTTTGCGACTTATAATAAATATCCAGCAAACTAGTAGGCATTGGTGGATTTTTGATTTCACGGTGGAGCGTTGCCAAGGTATACGTGCGGCGCTACCGCCGCCCCTGCTCCCCGAATATAGCCCGGCTTTATTGATAAATCTCTAGTCAGTCAAAGCCGTGTTCTTAAAGTTTTCATCAATTTAATGCAGTCCGTTCGTGCAGTAAACCTGATGGCGTGTGAGACTAGTTAATAAAAATATGTAGTCAGCTTCGTCTGTTTCCGATACCGACCAAACTATACTTCTTATAAAGGTATATCTCCAAAACAAAGTAAGCTCTGGTTTTCAAAAAATTCCAAAAACTTCGTTAAAAAATGCACTACTATTGGCATAAAACATATGATAGGTACACTGCCGTGTTCCTATAATTGTCTTGCCTCAAACAGTGCGTTGCCAGAATATTTCAGCCGGAGTTCTCGCGCATTTCGGTGATCAACTCATTAACATAAGCTCCATGATCATGCGGTTGCTTGTTAAAAAATTGTTAGAAGCTGTAACTATGGGTCCATCTAAAATGGATGTGAGGAGGAGCGCAGTTCCTAGTACCACTACCCCTCCCAAGCGGGTGGCGACTAACCTGCTTTCAAGTGAAACCTCCATGTGTCACAACTGTGTAGATCGAGCCATATATCAGTAGAGTTAGCAAATTATTGTTCCTTACATTTTCATTTTGCATCTTGTACTGCACACCAGCATGTTATTATACCACCCCGAATCTCCTTTTGATATTTGTTAAACTCTGACTACTCTCCGTTCCACTGTGTAAATTTATAATATAATATATGTATGTATTTAAATAATGAATTTGTTTATCGTTGCACAGACGAGGATGGGAAATAAAAATCTATATTCGTATTTTGTATTTTTGATTGAAGCGCGTTCAGAGTACAACAACTAATTTTATCACGTATTCAATAATATTTCACTGAAGAATTTTGCAGAAGAAAAGGCAATATGTACTTCGCTGATACTTTAGCAAAAAAAAATATATGATTCATGCGTAGTGAAGCAGAAGAGCTTTGGGAACCGTAATATCTCAATTGTTAATGTTATATAAAGTCAGCAATTCGACCCACCGTAGTTTCTTTTTGTGTACAATTCTGCGGGGACGCAAAAGTATATCCTTGCCCTTACCAATTAAAAAATGGGTAACGATGAAACGTTCGAAACATGCAAAAGCATGCTACAGTCAAATTTGACAATTGGAATCCTAGACAGCGCCGGTCCTAGACCCTTCAAAAATTGGCAACATGTCCTCCCAAGGTACTGCACTGCGCCTCGAGTTATGCTTAGAAAAGCAAAACATGTTTTACTAAGTGCCTAAACCAACAATAATGTGCTAATAATTATAACTGACACACTCATTAAATCCCTCGGCAGATGGGACTGTTTTGCGTTACTGTTGAAGTGTAACAGGGCCGTTCTGGCCCTGTCACGAGCGTTCCGTGACTTTCGCACTCTAAATTCTATCGGAAAGCGTTGGCACATGGCAGTTTGTATAAACAGGTCGTATTATATTAGTGAACCGTTTTGTATAAAAATGTCGCATTATATTAGTGAACCGTTTTGTATAAAAATGCTGTATTATATCAGTGAACCGTTTGTATAAAAATGCCGTATTATGTCAGTATGTCGTACCATATCAGTGAACCGTTTGCATAAAAATGCTGTATTATATCAGTGAAGCGTTTGTATAAAAATGCCGTATTATGTCAGTATGTCGCACCATAACAGTGAACCGTTTTGTATAAAAATGCTGTATTATATCAGTGAACCGTTTGTATAAAATGCCGTGTTATGTCAGTATGTTGCACCATATCAGTGAACCGTTTGTATAAAAATGCTGTATTATATCAGTGAACCGTTTGTATAAAACTGCCGTATTATGTCAGTATGTCGCACTATATCAGAGAACCGTTTGTGTAAAAATGCCGTATTATGTCAATGAACCGTTTCGTATAACATGCTGTATACCTTTGTTGTAACTGACGAATTTGATCGGGACTACAGTGCAGTTGAGACACTGCAATACTGCAGTATAATAGAAAAAGACAGGCGATAGAGAGAGGCAACGAAATAACAACGAAAGAGAAAACAAAAGATGGGAATGCGTCCGAGGCTGATCGCCCCTGTCCCGACTACGCCAAAACGGCCGAAGGTAGGAAATAAGGCCGATTCACTCCTCGGATGTACCCCCACCAAAATTACAGCGGAGAAACCGAATTGAACTCAATCAGCTGTGCTCGCCCCTGGGGCGGCCTCGAAGATTGCCTCGACGGATGCAGCATGACATTTATCACCGCGACCGCGTTGCCGCGGCCCATATCCGCTGAATTACTCCGCCCCCTTGTCCTCTTTAGCCTTCCGTTCGGTTAGTCGCACTGCTAGGTAGGTAAGGTCGTCGAACACGATAGAATGAACATGTATAGGCACTACTACGAGCGTATCTTGAGGTTGAATTGTCGGACGCCCCTTGTCACACTTTAGAGTCGGCATCGTTCTACGTAGCTTTCCAACCATGCTATAGAGCTCGTGTAGTCAGTCCCGAAAACCGCTTTTCCCTCCGCGCCTCCTAAGGATTTGTCGCCCGAAGCGACCTGCATTAAGGAGCGATTTCTGAAGCACACTAGGGCCCCTGCTTATTGCGCCGCATAGCTGATTAGTTCGCCAACGTTGAGCTGAAGTAGGGATAACCGCCCCTAGACCGCAATATGCTGATATCTGTACGCTCCGACCCTGTTCTCTTTTAACGCCCTATGCTCCATAATGCAACGGACCGATGCGACTACAACGAGTTAATACTAGGCTTCCCCGATACGATTCACTCATCCCGCCCCGGTCTTTGTTCAGGAACACTCGTCCTCTCAGTAAAATTTAATCACTGTAAATAAACATTGTCTTATGAGCACAGAGTACAGCCTTATTCGATACCGAGACGATAGGGAGTTTTCTCTGGTTTGTCCGCTCGGACGAGCAGGCACTGCTCGCCATGGCTTGTGTGCGAGAATGTCGCAAGCCCCGACGAGCATGGCCTTCTAACTGATTTATTTAGCGTATTACTGAAACCAAAGAATAAAATCATAGGAACACAGTCAAAAAGAAAAGTTAATTCGTCCCTGGCAATAATCTGAGAATTCCATTAGGGATTTATTATATTTTCATCGAGATAGAATCTATTAAACGGAGCAGGCCACGCCATTGATAATCCGACATTAAACTTTCAGGGCCTGTCGGAACCCTGTGGGGCCACATAGGCTACAATGCTCTAGCACGGAGCATACCAAGTTCTTACGTAGACAATCACTTGAGCCTCAAATGTCTAGGGACATTTTCAACTTTTATTCTAACATTTAACCCAACAAATTAGAACTAAACAACTTCCGATGAGTCTAGGATAGGGAATAGCGGCTAGGCTCCATGACCTGTGAGCAGGTGTCGGTGCTAGCCTCCCTGGGAGACCTCAGAAATCATACCAGAAACTAGAAACGTGCGCAACCAATCGGGCGGGGTCCGAACACACCCCGTGAAGCCCGCCTGCGGCTTGCTAAGCTTCGTAGCTTCTTGGGTCTGACCAAGAATAGGATCAAAATTTCGGCACCTACGGTCCGCCCTCGAGATTACGATAGCCGGGGTCGTATGGGCATGGTGTTAGGAAGTTGTGCCATGCAGCTGCGTCACCGTTATTACAGAATTATATACATGATGAGCTGCATATTCTATTTTTAATGGGAATTTCATCACTTTTTAGTTGGAAAAGACAACAGAAGGAGCGTTATATTGGCTCAACACGTCATGTCAGGAGGTTTAGATTTTTGTGCCACCGCAGTACTGTCATATGCCTATACGACGGGCACAAGTCTTAAAATACACTACGTAGCTGAGGTAAAACACACACTATACACTTTCGTGGTATATAGTGTAATAGATGTTTTAACATTGTTTAAGATTATGGCGCCAATCGATCTATCGTAAATGGGCTCTAGATAACACAATCATAATGGGTAGCCATTTACCCAAATGAGCATATATGATTGTCTGAATCTACTGAAAGTCATTAAAATGGCATGAAATATCAGGGTGTCTACGGAATCGCGCAACTTTCCCGGGTCCCGAGGGCCTGTTCCCGGTTTATATAGTCATGAAAATTAGCACAGATCCGTATCCAAACCCGAAGCCAGATCGTTTTACAGGTCTCAAGCATTAGTTCTCATGTTTTTAACGAAATATTTTTCTCTAGATCTTTCGGGATTTTGTATAGACCCTAAAATCAGCTTCCAACCATCTTGAATAGGTTGGATTATCTAGTACCCAAAACACTTGGTATACAGTTGACATTTTTTCTCACAAATATGCA
Organism: Trileptium ribeirensis; assembly: GCA_030248225.1. NCBI lineage: Eukaryota > Metazoa > Nematoda > Enoplea > Enoplida > Thoracostomopsidae > Trileptium > Trileptium ribeirensis. Next base: position 9,609 of record JASANE010012665.1, read on the forward strand.
TATATTGACACCTATAGATTGCAATTTCATTGCACTAAAAAACCTGCAATGTGATTTTAAACACAAAATACATTGTTATATATACATATAATATATATCGTTTTTTCACTAACAAAAGTGGCCAAAATTCCCTGAACCTGGACGTCGAAAAACATATTTTCACGTACTCTCATATTGTTTCTCGCTGCCGAAATTACGGCTAGGCTATGGCAAAGGTCACGCATGAAACGTGGATCTAAAGAAATCCTCCATATCCTTAAGCTACAAACTGAGATCTTGGTCGCCCTTGGACAATTCTACCTTATGCTACGAATCTGCCAGCAAGCTCAGCATTCCGATCCTGGGAACACTCACAAGCCCCGTGGTCACTGAGGAGTCTAAAGAACCGTTGTATATCCAATTTACTGTGTCTGAGATTCCTGACCTGAACCTGCTCAGACGGATCGCTACAAAATTGGAATTTATTGAGCATTTCCGTCGACAAAGAGTTGGGAGCCATGCAGCTCTACAATGCCGTCTTCAGCCATCTACAAGCTTCAGAAACGCTGTCGCTTACTTTGTGACGAATTCCAAGAACTGTGGAAGCCTGAATTGGGATGCCTCAAGGACTTCGAACTGGAAGCAAAGTTCAAGTCCAATGCTACTCCAGTTTTCCGGAAAGCTCGTCCTGTACCCTTTGCCGTGGAAGCTGCAGTGGAGGAAGCCTACGAACAAGGCATCGCCAAAGAAGCCTGGGAACCCACGTAATTCAATAGCTATGGAACAGCCGTGGTCCCAATAAAGAAAACTCTTCTTCCCGGTCAGAAAAGTCATCTCTTCGCACTTGTGGTGACTACTCCGTTACGGTCAACCCGCAGCTGGAAGATAACCGACATCCTCTGCCTCTCCATGGGGACCCCATGCTAAAACTGGGAGGCGGTTACGGACTCACCAAGATTGATCTGGCCGATGCCTACAACCAGATCAAACTAGCTCCGCTTAGCCAACGGCGACATGCTTTCAGCACAGACAAGGGAGTCCTGCTACAGAAACGACTTCCCTTCGGTATCAAATCTGCACCCGGATATTTTCAGTAGATCATGGATCAGCTATCCAAGGATTTACCCGGACCTGACGTTTACTTGGACGACATTTTTGTAAGCGGTCAGGACGCGGAGGACCAGATCAACAATCTTCGATGCCTGCTGAAATGGCTTGAAGACAAAGGACTCCGCCGCCTGCTGGAGTAATGCCAATTCGCCCAGCCCTAAGTCGAATACTTGGAACACCTTCTGTCAAAAGGCGGAACTGCCAAAGGTGCCAAGGTCAATGACATTATCCGGATGTCACCGCCCACGGATGCATCTAGCCTGAAAGCGTTTCGCAACTTCCCAATTTCCCAAGTTCCCATCTTTCTAACTTCCCCTCTTCTCAATTTCCCATTTTCCCCATTTTCCTTACTTCCCATCCGCAAATTTGCCGACTATTAATTTCCCATCATCCCAACTTAACATCTTCCCAATATCCCAACTTCTCATCTTCCTAAATTCCTCTCTTCTCAATTTCCCACTTTCTGCATTTCCCATCTGCCAATTTCTCGACTATTAATTTTATATCTTCCCAATTTCCCAACTTCCCAATTTCCCATCTTCCCAATTTCCCATCTTCCTAACTACCTCTCTTCTGAATTTCCCATTTCCCCCACTTCCCATCTGCCAATTTGCTGACTATTAATTTCCCATCTTCCTAATTTCCCATCTTCCGAATTTTTGGATTTTTGAATTTCGCATTTTTCCCAATTTCTGAAATGTCCGAATTTCCCACTTTTCGAATTTCCCAGCTTCCCAATTTCCCATCTTCCCAATTTCCCATCTTCCCAATTTCCCATCTTCCCAATTTCCCAACGTCCCAATTATCTTCCCAACTTCGCAATTTCCCATCTTCCCAATTTCCCATCTTTCCAATTTCCCAACTTCCCATCTTCCTAACTTCCGCTCTTCTCAATTTCCCATTTTCGTCATTTTCCCCACTTCCTATCTGCCAATTTGCCGACTATTAATTTCAGATCTTCCCAACTTCCCATATTGCCAATATCCCGACTTCCCATCTTCCTAACTTCCTCTCTTCTCAATTTTCCATTTTCTCCACTTCCCATCTGCCAATTTCCCAACTTCCGATCTTTCAAATTTCCCATCTTCACAATTTCCCAACGTCCCAATTCCCAATCTTCCCAATTTCCAATCTTCTCAATTTCCCATTTTCCCCACTTCCCATCTGCCAATTTCCCCACAATTAATTTCCCATCTTCCCAATTTCCCAACTTCTCATCTTCCCAATTTCCCGTTTTCCCAACTTTCTAACTGCCTCTTTTCTCAATTTCCCATTTTCTCCACTTCCCATCTGCCAATTTCCCAACTTTGCATCTTCTCAGTTTCCCAACTTCCCATCTTCCCAATTTCCCGTTTTCCCAATTTCCTATCTCCCCCAAATTTCCCAATTTCCCATTTTTCGCAACTTTCCATCCTCCTAACTTCTCCGATATTCTCATTTTCACTGCCATTTTCCCAGTTTCGTTCACATTTCCCACTCTGGCGATTTCCGTATTCCCATCTTCCCAGACTTCCCATCTTCCCAATTCCCAACTTCCGATATTCCCATCTTCCTAATCTCCTCCTAACTTCCTCAATTTCTCATTTTCTCTCTCCACTTCCCAACTGCCAATTTCCCCAACTATTCCACTTTCTAAATCTTCTCCATTTTCACAATTTCCCAACTTTCCATCTTCCCAATCTCCAATTTCCTCCAATTCTCGATACTTTTCCATTTTTCCAGCTTTCCTCACTTCTGCAATTTCCCACTATTTCTCATTTCCCATCTGCCAATTTCCGCGTATTCCCAACTTCCGCTCCCATCTTCCCAACTTCCCATCGTCCCAATTTCCAACTTCCATATTCTCCAACTTCCTAATTTCCCAACTTCCCATCTTCCCAACTTCTCATCTTCCTAGATTCTTTCTAGCTTCCCATTTTCCACTTCCCATCTGCCAATTTCCAGCCGATCTTCAATTTCCCATCTCACCAGATCTTCCAACTTTCCCAACTTCCCATCTTCCTAACTTCCTATCTTCTCAATTTCCCATTTTCCTCAATTCCCATCTTGCCAATTTCCCCATACTTCCCATCTTTCCACCTTCTCCAACCTCTCATCTTCCCAACTTTCTGTCTTCCTAACTTCTCGTTTCAAACTGCCTCTTTTCCGAATTTCCCATTTTTCCCCACTTCTCCATCTGCCAATTTTCCTTAACTTCCCATCTTCTCAGTTTCCCATCTTCCCAATTTCTCGTGTTCAATTTCCCCACTCCCCGAATTCTCTCTCTTCTCAATTTCCAATATTTTCCCTTCCCAACTCCCGAATTTCCTAACTTCCCATCTTTTCAATCTAACTTCCTCATCTTCCTAACTTCCCATGTTTCCAAGCTCCATCTTCCCATCTGCAATTTTCGATCTCCTTCCCATCTTCCCAACTTCCCATATTCCCAACTTCCCGACTCCCAATCTTCCACAACTTCCCAGCTTCCTCTTTTCCCATCTTCCTAATATTCCCAACTTTCCACCTTGCCATCTTCCTAACTTACTATTTTCCAACTTCCTATATTCTCAACTTCCCATATTCCTGACTTGCTATATCCCAACCTCCTAGCTCCCAACTTCACGTCTTCCCATCTACCTATCTTCCCATCTTTGCAACCTCTCATCTTCCCAACTTTCCATCTTCCGAGTTTTTCAACTTTCCCAACCTCCCATCATCTCAACTGCCCGCCTTCCCAACTTCTCATCTTTTCAACTTACAATCTTCCCAATAAATAGCCATCTTCCTAACTTCCCATATTCTCAACTTCCCGCTTGCTTCTGATATTCCCAACTTTCCGTCTTGCCATCTTTTTAACTTCCCATCTTCCCCACTTCCCATATTCTGAAATTCCCGTCTTCCTGACTTTTTATATTTCTCACCGTCCAACTTCCCACTCTTTCAAATCTTCCCACTACCTAACTTCACACTCTTCCCCAATAATTCCCAATCTTCCCAATTTCCAATCTTCTCAATTTCCCATTTTCCCCACTTCCCATCTGCCAATTTCCCCTTAATTTGTAGCCTACGTGGTCCTAGGGGTGTTAAGTCCCACCGTAGATTACACACGAAACTACTACAATGCGAGCACCAAGAGATATTTTATTTTGTGAGCTTTATCCTAGAAATTAACGTGTCACCATGTATAATTTTATACTATTTATTTCGCACACTTATCTACAAAATCGGACAATTTTACACAAACGTTTAAACAAATAAGTGAGCTTAACTATATGCATTTATTTGCACAGCTTCTAGGCCGACTGAGGCCCTGATCTAACTGCGCAACCGTTAATACCCAGCTAGAGAATTATTTTTACTTCTCCCCCATCCATTTCTCTAAGCGATCGAAATTACATAATAAGTTTTCCAAGTTGACTCCTGAACTTCACTTGAAATTTTCCTTAAAACCTAGGTGAATTTCAGTCGTTAGAGAATTATTTTTTGTGAATTTCCCTAAATTTAAAAGTATAAACAAAATTTAGATTTTAAATCGAAAGTTTTCAGAGATATAACACATACACATATCCGCGAATGCAGGCCTAATGCCTAGCACCCAACCCTTACACTCAAATTCGATATATTGAAATTCTATGCCTTAGGCTCACATAAAAACTTTTAGCAATTCGTTTCTCCTAGAAAAACTTCCTCGAAATTAGCTAAGTTCTAAAATTCTCTGGCAGATGTACAAAAGTTTTACACACAAGACAAGATACATTAAGTGCGCATAGAACGAACCACCAACAGAAAGGAAAATTACATACACTAGGTTCCGATGCGGCAATAAATTCATAACATATTAATGTATAGACACACCGTATAGAAATAGAAATAAACATATACAATACATATATTTTGTATTTGCATTCAGATCACGGAGCCATATGTTAGCTTCCTCCGCCAATGGGTGGAAAAGCAGATCTCTTAATGAGAAATGAGTTCTGAAAAAAAAGGGAAAAAAAGTACTGGACAATGACACAGCGACTATAAACCTAGGATTACACTGTGTATATTTATTACCGGAGGATATATAGCCGTTCATGCCGTTGTACTACCATGTGTCGATGGTATAGCATGAGGGGATGTTAGCCTGAAAGCATTCTAATAAACCCGTCAAACCCAGGTAAAAAGTCCTTTTTCCCCTCAAAATATAGGAGGAGGAATGGGTTCGAAATCGGGAGTCGTCAAACGAGGGTTAGGACAAATCAAGTCAATAACGAACGAAAGACTGACCATCTAACGCAACCAACCCAAACGCTCGTAGAGATATCATTTCATACCACAAGGACAATCTCCACCCGTGAATGTACCGCGCCATCGCGTACGGTCGCAACTTGGCTGAACTAAAATTTTAGAAAGGTCTTAAGGTACAAGATCTCGTTGCAGCCTATCTTAGCAAATCGGTCTCAGAAAAAATTTTACTCAAATGGGTCTTAGAGAAATTTTACTGCGCAACCCGTAATACTAAGTCCGAGAATTTCTATTTAAAATATAAGAGATGTAACAGGGTCGTTCCGACCCTGTCACGAGAACTTCAGGACGTTCGCACTCAAATTTGTATCGGGACGTGTTGGTACATAGCTGGTATTATATACAAGGGCCGCATGATGTCAGTCAACCATTTCGTATAAAATATCGCCCATAATAATTCGACTATATTAATGAAATATTTTGTATAAAAGTGTTGATTTTATTGTTTATATTAATGAAACATTTTGTATAAAAGTGTTGATTTTATTAATGAAACATTTTGTATAAAAGTGCTGACTATATTAATGAAATATTTGTATAAAAGTGTTGATTTTATTGTTTATATTAATGAAACATTTTGTATAAAAGGCTTGATTAGATTAATGAAGCATTTTGTTTAAAAGTGTCGATAATATTAGTGAAGCATTTTGTATAAAAGTGTTGTTTATACTGAGGAAACATTTTGTATAAAAATGTAGTTTGTATTATAAAAGTGCCGTTTGTATAACATTGTCGTTTGGATTAACAGATCATTTTTGTATTGTTGTGATTTGTTAGGGACGAGTGTTACCGTCAGATCAAAGTAGGAGGAAATGAGCCCCCCCCCCCACCGACCTGTAAGACCGAAAAGAGAGTCTTGCGTCGACGGAAGTTGGAAAGCAGTCGAAAACCCGAACGGTAGGCATCAGGTGTTACAGGATTGACGGTCACGACCGTCCGGGAATAGGAGGCCCCTGGCTGCACGTTCGAGAAAACACGTTTCTTAAGACCGGAATCAAAAATATTAAATTTACCTGGTTTTAGCAATGTACTGAGTAATGGTCATGGAAAACAGCAAGTAAAAATAACCGGAAATCACACTTTTAGTAGTCTTCGCGAGCAGGCGGAACGACGGATGCCGGGTTAATTCGAAGGCCCGCCACCGTCTACGGTGTTGTGATCCGGAATATAACCACAATAGACGGGTAGAACACTTTGGGGAAGTGTGATAGGACTTCCAAAACCGCTCCGAACAACGCCAGAACTTCGCTTGTAACAGGTAGAGACAATCGCTACTTACGCTAGGTGGGATTGTCAACGTGGAACTCGTACTGTTACCTTCCACCTATCTTTAGGACATATTCTATATACAACATGTAAAAGTATCTATTTTTGTGTGTGTGTCCTGTGGACAACTCTTTTAAGGGAAAAACCGCTTCGTTTCTGCAGCCCATTGTAGTATGCAACTAAGACAAGCCCACGCTTTAGGTCATCCTCGTTGTCCCACTCCGCGTCCGAACCGGTGCATGCGACCCCTTGTTTTGTTCATCGTAACCAGTTGCATCCAACGACATGTGCCGAACCTCCGCCCGAATCCCTGCTGACTCGCTGTAGCCACGCAAAGATACCTAGAAAGCAGTTGTCAACCGCTGATGGGCACCGATAATTCGAGATTTTTCGCTCAACTCTAAAATGGGCGAACCGCCCCTCATTGGATTCGTCTCGATGAGACCTCTCCAAAAATACCCGGCGGGTCTCGGTCCGCCGCCCCGTTAACCCGGACGACCAGCAAACGCGCCCCCACCGTAGCCATCACTCTCTCTAATCGCCGCGATTTTAGTACCGTTTTTACTCCTGCCACCCCGGTAGCAATATCACCCCTCATTTAAATCGCCGTTGGACGGTGAATCCAACGATAGCCGGCGGGCGTCGCTCCGCCCAACCGTTAACGCAGGAGAGCCTGCTAAACTCCCCATACTAATACATGGAGGAACCCATAAGTGGGTTCCGACCCGCTTCTACGTCAAAACCCCCTTGTGTTTGGTATCAATCGACCCCGTTTTCCGTCCTGAGATCGAATCTGACCCCAGCCCCTCGAAAATCATCCCGGATTCCCCTTGTCCCGTTTCCCTTCCCACACCCGCCTCGTGTCCTCGCTGACCTTTCGCTTTTGTCCTCGTTCTCTCTCTAACCGAAGTTTCTGATCGGTTTTCTTCTTTGTCGTCGTTGTTGTTGTTGTGTTGGACGTGTCTTGCGTGTGTGTTTATTCTGAGTGACCTTTCTGTCGCTCAAGACGCCAGCATGTCTCATGTGTACTGTGTGTGTTTGTGTATGTGTTCGTGTGTCTTCCATGAGTATTTGTAAGTAGATATATATGTATGTATACATAAGGACACATGAAAAAACGGACGGACGAGGACATCATACAATAAAATTCGCTAAATTTCAGAGTTTTACGGACGGACTGGACGCCGACGAATAGGACGAACGGGGGGCGACTTTACGGCCCTCCCGAGGACCCTAGGGGCCTTAGAGCAGGGCCCCTGATCAATTAGGAGTACTTTAAGGTTCGCCCCGTCCCTGACCCCGAGACGGACGTTTTCCCGTCGCCGGTTCCCCCGGTGGGACTTTGAAACATGGGCACTCGCAAGCGAAACTCTAACAAGCTCGATTCTTCTCGTTGTTTTTGGATGTCCTCGCGTACGAGGGTCGTCTGCTAAGCCGAATTTAGCTTAATTAGGAGGGCGGCAAATTGAAGATCTCAAAGGCCGAGGTGATATTTGCCGACTCGGGATGGGCTGGGAAGAGCAAATAGTTCAAATCACGAGCAGATTGTCACGCTAATTGGAATAGAAGAAGGAAATTGCGTGACCCGAAAGTAGTCGTAATAGTTTAAATTAAGCTGGGACCGGAAACAGTTCAAATCTTGTTAGTTTAGGATCTGATTTCGTTGGACATCCGGCGATGAGGACGGGAAATTGGGACTTCAAAATTTACATTTCTTGGGAAAATTTGGACAAAAATCACAGATGGTCAACTTCCGAGTACTCGGAAGATTAAAACTTGATGTCGGCAAGTCTAATTGAAGCCGACTCTCTTTAAGGACATCGACGGTTTACGGTAGCCGTCAAGATTCGACTTTCCGGAAGTGTCCCCAATTGGACACTGGACAGAAAACCCAAAAAAAGTGGGCGTCAAGAAATCGCCAAAGATTGGACGGCGACAAAATCGTCATCGTAACATACAGGCGAAAATTTCGAGGTTACAACCAACGCGTGGAATCTTGGAATCAGTTGGACTTCGGCAGCGCGGAGTTCGGTCGACTTTACTGACCGGCTCCGACGCGCTATTTTCTGTGTTTAGTTTTCATATGGCTCTGCTTTCTCTGGCTTTTCGCTTTTGCTTCGGATCGATTCGATGGACAAGGATTTCCGCGTAGGTGTATACCTCGTGAAGGGGGTTCAGCTGGTGCTGCCCCGGGGACCAACATTCGTAAGTACTTGAAAGCTTAGTGGATGCAGGAGTTTAGTTTCCCTGCCGGACGAAGAGTAACAGGCCATTCTCTTAAATATTTCATGAACGTAGCATGTTTCCCCGGCCCTAAGTAGAATCAATCGCGTTCAGGTTTCACCCACCCCGTCCCCTCAGAGAAGCTACACACGATCTTAACTGGAATCAGCCTCTAGAATCGAGTTCCGACGTAGGAGGCGTTAGGCGATTTAGGGCATATTAGTGCAGAGTGCAGTGAGGACTGATCAAACTAATTCGAAGTCTTGCTGATTCCCCGTGGTCTTAGGTAAGGCACAACAAGATGGACGCTTCTCGTCCAGGTTTTACATGACTTGCTTCTCTTGAGTTAGGACCAACGAATTTTCCTGAGCCGACCACGGTAAAATTTCGTGAACGTGCATGCCACAGAAAATAGGGACTTTTCAATGGTTTTGTTATCATGGTTTACAAATTTATAGCTTAGTGGATTGTTCAACGCCCATGCCGTGTTTGGGCTTGGACCGAAGCGCAGATTATAGACGGAGGATTAGCCTCCGTCGGGTTTTAGGAAACCCTTAAAATTTCGTTTTGCTCTTGAGTTAAGAAAATTTGGGGACATAAAAGACAGATCAAATTCTAGGTATTATCACTTGAGCTTAAGGTATTTGCTACTCACGTTAAAGGTTGCTTAAGAATTGTCTCGGTTTGATTGTTTGACACCAACCCTAAGGCGTTTTCTCAAATTTATCTGATATCTTACCTAGATATAAATCTCAATAGGACGACTGACCGGAGTACCTTTACGTGTCCTTTTACCCCCGCGTGATCAAAATAAGCTGGAGGATCACGCCCCCAGCTGAGCCAAATTTAGCCGAACTCGGACGGTGACGATGGGGCATCGTTTGGCGGTAATACGCCAGTTTTGGACCCCAATAAGAACGTGATCAAAACAACAAGGTTTACCAACGTTCGTTGTTGCAATACACAATGGTCTTCTCTAGAGGCCGTTGTCTAAAGGAAATGGAATTAAACTTTACAAACTTTACCCCGGAGCCATCACTAGAAACCGCCTTTGCGGGAGAAACACATTGTGTCCTAGCCTTCAATCAAAATTTTAGGACTTTCAAAAAATAAAGAAAACTTACCTCCTCGCCCAGGCCGTTTTGGCCCCAAACCGGGCGAGTGCAAAACCCCTTTTTCTTTTTGGAGCGAGTCGATCGCTGAGTTTAGCCAGGTTTCACTATTTATCATGAGTGCCCGTTAGGCTATGTACTATTTATGCCCAGTTTCACCCTTTCTATAGTTTCAGTATCAGCCAGTGCTGTTTTCCCGTAGTGTGAGTTGATCCTGCACGGAGAATTTAAGTCCGCTGCAGTTTTACATGTCTTAACCATTCAGCCATAGGAACACACCAACATTTATTACTAAGTTGGTGATAACTCAACTGCACTACAATGCAGTTGAGACACTGCATTATTGCAGTGTATATAAGAAAATTACCGTTAGAGAGAGAGGCAAAATACGAGCAACCGAAGAACAAAACCAAAGACACAAAGGTGTCCCGGGTCGAACGCCCATGGCCCGATGGGTCCAAGCGACCCCAATAGGTAGGAAACGAGGCTGACTTAGCCTTCGGATAGGTGCTGGCCGTCTACAAAGGGCTCGCCTCGCCACCGACCCGACGTCCATCTCGCATAGAAATTGGTCAACTGGAGGGCCGTTTCGTAGGTTGCTCATAAAGACGCAACATGTCGCCTAGCACCCCGACCGTGTTCCCCCGGTCTAGACATAAGAAATTATGCTGCTCCACCCCCCCTCTTCAGCCTCACAGCCGGTCAGTCGTGTTGTTAGGTAGGTAAGGCTGTCGAACTTGTTTCCGATTCCATGCGTGTGCAGTAGGACAAGAGTATCCGGAAAGTAAATAGTGGAGTGCCCTTAACGCATTTTATGATTAGCCTTGTTCTGAGCGATGTCGTACCCAAGCCCTAAGGCTCGTGGGTTCGGTTCGCAATACCGCGCTTACTTTAGAGCCGGACGAGCTTCGCCGCTAGGCGTAGGTATTCGTGACGCCGCGCGCCCCGCATCGAGGAGCGATCTCTGAAGCACACTAGGGCCCCTGCTTATCGCGCCGCATAGCTGATTATTTCGCCAACGTTGAGCTGAAGCAGGGATAACCGCCCCTAGTTCGTTCGCAATTTGGCGAGTGTCTGTACACTCCAACCCTGTTTTGTTCGCTCGTCGCTCATTGCCCGTAATTGATTTAACCGAAGCGACCCCTGTGAGCTTCCGCTAAAACCCCTTGGGTGATTCACTTAGATCGTCCCAGCAGACGTTCGGAAGCACTCGTCCCGGCGCTAAACTTTGATCTTGTAAATAAACGTTGCATCTTGACACACCGAGTACAGTCTTATTCGATACTGAGATGATACGGAGTTTTTCTTTTCTGGTTTGTCCGCATGGACGAGCAGGCCCTGTGCGCCATGGCTTGTGTGCGAGAATGTCGCAAGCCCTGAGGAGCATAGCCTTCTATCTAATTTATTTCGTGTTCTACTGGAATCAAGGAGTAAAATCTGAGGAACGCAGTCGAAAAAGTTACCTTGCCCCCAGCGGTAATTTGAAAAGTTAAATAGGGATTTTTGAATACTTTCGTCGAAATAGAATTTACCGAAAAGAGCAGGCCACGCCATTGATAATCCGACATTAAACACTCAGGGCCTGTCGGAACAGTGTGGGGGCCACATAGGTCAATGCTCTAACACGGAGCATACCGCGATCTCAACTAAGTAACTTGTCTTGAGCCTCAAATTTCTAGGGACACTCTCACGTTTTACTGCAACACGGATCAGAACTAAACAACTTCCGATGAGTCTAAGATAGGGAATAGCGGCTAAGCTCCATGACCTGCGAGCAGGTGTCGGTGCTAGCCTCCCTGGGGAACCTCAGAAATCATACCCGATACTAGACACGTGCGCAACCTTTCGGGCGGGGTCCGAACACACCCCGTGAAGCGCGCCTGCGGCCTAAAGCTGCGTAGCTTTTTGGGTCTGACCAAGAATAGGTTTAAAATTTTGTATTCACGGTCCACCCTTGAGGTTACGATAGCCGGGGTCGTATGGGCATGGTGTTAGGAAGTTGCGCCATGCAGCTGCGTCACCGATTATTACAAAATGTTTGTGTTGATATAAATAAAGACCATAGCAGTAACTTTAATTGCATATCAAACCCAGCAGAACGAAACGTTAGGATTGTGGCTGACTACTAGTCTTAAATGGAGCAAGCTTTATTTTCAATGGAAGCATAGAAGCATATTGGAGCAAAATGACGTAATATGGGTGATTAAGTGAATACTTAACTATGAAAAAATGGTAAAAGAACTTGCCTTTGTAGCTTTGTTAACGCCGTTTGTAGTAGTCATTGATATAGGTATGCAAGCATACCTTGAAAAATATAAAATACCATATGAAATGTTACATATGTTCACCTTGAAACAGTACTAGCAGAAGGAAACGTAAGGGCTGTGATTGGCTACTAATGTATATATTAAATAGAGCAAGTTTTATTTTCGAAGATAGCAAATAATCATTTTGGAACAAGATGACGTAATATGGGTAAACAGTTAACCATGAAAAATGGCAAAAGAAATTGCTTTTACTATTATCAGCGCCGTTTGTAGTAGGTATGATGTGGGTCTGCATGTGTACCGTGAAAAATATGAAATGAGACGAACTATTACATATGTACACCTTGGAACAGTACATTATGAACATCTTGAGATGGTACACTATGAAACGAATGTAGTAGGAAAACAGGAAATGAAACTCAAGTTTTAAAAATTTGAGTCATTTCTTAGTAATATGGGATAAAATATTTAGCCCATGTCAACTTTATGGGCCGAAGCATAATGCATGCCATGTCGTTCTCGATATACTAAGCCTAAGCCTTAGGCTTAGCCTAAGCTAAGGTCCCTATATATATGAGCCATGTACTAAGCCTAAGTTCGGGGGCTGCCGCCCCCCTAACCCCTCTAAGCTTTTGTTTTTTCTAACGTTATAACGTCCGGCTCCAAAGTTGACATGGGCCAAATATTTGATAGTGTTAGGGTGTATGAAAATAATAGCGTTTTTACAGGAACGACTAACGAAAAATAAGATTTAGGACAGCAAAAACATGTAAGACAGTAAATTTGTTGAAATGTTAGCAATATTTTAATCTAAAAGAAAGTTAGATATATTGTTATTAGAAATAACGTCATTAGTTCAGTTAGACATCATCCACTATATAAATTTAAATCCAAAACGAATTTCTAGAAATTTCAATTCATTTTGATTTTGCAGCTACAGGGCTTGTGACACAAAAATTATTATTGACAGCATTGTTATTGTGTTGAGTGGCAGAAGAAATACAGCAGGAACAACCTGAGGTAGAAATTTATACATGCTTCGGGTCCGAAGTCACAGGAGGAATACCGGGTGCTCCAGTGGCATGAGCCAGAGAGCGAGGGGTAAGTCTTCAGGGGGATAAATTTTTGAAATTTTTTGGAACTAAAAATTTTTCTTGATTCCCCAAATTTTTGTCACCAATTCTCGCTAATCTTTTCTTCTAATTTCACCCCTATTTTTGCCAAATTTTTCCGCAACTCTTCGGCTTGAGGTAAGGGTACTAAGCTTTAAAGTAGATCAGCCTAGCATTTAAGGTGGGGATCAGCCAAGTCCCGAGGGGTTAGCAGCCTCAGAAAAAATAATCTTCCGTCCAAAAAATCAGCATGTACATAAAAATTTTTTGATTTAGAGTTGCTGAAGAGTACAATGATAGACTTTCAATGGAATAGCACAGATTACAATATTTGCTTTCTATGCGTGAGAAAATGATTCTTTAAAATTTATTTTAAAACAAATTAGAAAGATGTGCCACTAACCGTGACATATTTTACTCTTTAGTTTCTTTAGCAATAAAATATTATGAAGCTCAATATGAATTTACACAAATGCTATAAATTCAACGCTCCCCTCAAGTACCCGTGTATTTTAGGGTCGACGATACCATGTAAAAATAAAACGCTGGATGAGGGTACCGAAAGGTCGAGTGGAACCTTTCTTTATGTAGACAGTAGTAATAGTGACGATGACAAATTGGTGGGGTAGTTTCGGTTATACCCCGCCTCCTACCCAACGGCTAAATTTTTAAAATACCAGGATGCCTTATCAGAATAATCTAGCGTGATATCAGACTTTATCAAACAATCCTAGATTCTTATTTTACATAAGATACTACATAATTATCTATGTAGGAAATTGAAAGCTCCAAAAATACACCTTAATAAACTGCGACTATTTGGTGTGTTACCCTAATTTTGTATATATACATATTCGAGGCAAAAACAACAAACCGATCTTGCTCAAATAATATTAGCAAAGCGCAGCATTTATTAAGCATTAATCAAACGGTGGTGTGGCTACGGCGTAAAGGATAGTCGAACGCTTGCAGATGTGTAGAGTCTGAAGATTGTGTTGCATATAAGGAAATACAATTTCTCACGACGATGTTTGCAAATATAACATTTCATAAAGCTAAACAAGCAAACACAAATGAATAAAGCTAAATGATATTTGCTACAGCGTACTTTTAAATACTAGTGTATGAGGCTCGAAGCTAAGCGAACTAGGTTAAATCTGCTATTGCGACAAAGGCTTGTTCAAAATACACGTAATAGTAAAAGAAGCAGCTAACTTAAGAAACCTGGACACATAGGTAGAGTCCTTCCAGAGATATTTAACCTAAAATATATTAACTATATTTTCTAACGCAACATCGCTTGGACGCGCATAAAGAGATAAAATTTAGCGGTTAGTGGTAGACACCCCTCCCACGATTCAAAACCATTTTAGACCACATTGGCCAAACCTTGCGCTAAATAAAAATAAACACAAATTACGGAAACTTCACCCAATATGTCACGGGATCATCCAATATGTCGTGGGAAAACTAGCAATAAAATCAAGCCGTCGGAGAAACTTTACCATTTTGGCTTTGCTGTAAAACGTTTCTGCATAAAAATGATAGCGCAAGTTTAACAAAACTGCCACACACCACACTGCAACATAATAATCATAGTGTATAAAATCATTAACAAATTAATAACAAATGACCAGGATTCAAACAATAACTCGTTTTTAAGGATTAAAACGTTCAAGTCTGTCATAATTTTCAGTACTGTTTATTCGGGTTCCGGTGCTGGACCAGCGGCAGCGTCGCCTTCCGGCTGTGGTGCAGGCATGTCAGGATCTTTTTTCTTCGTGCCGCTTACTATGTCGTCGATTCTAAGCAGTAGTATCGCCGACTAAAATCAATAATAATGAAATACGATTACTAACTGTTGTTGGGCAAGGAAAATATTTTGTGCTGTGATGTCCTGGATAACGAATTGAAAAAGTAATGTATGAACGTTTATAATTATTATATTACGTTAATATCTTATCTAGGTACAAACCATTTCTGAAAAATGAAACAGGAGAATGTCTGGAATTCAAAAATTACATACCGGCGCACGAAATATTGCACAAACGAGGACATTACAATCCACTGGAGCCAAAACACCATAGTTACAGAGCAAATTGCTTGCGAAAAATTCGCGAATAGCAAAGCAGTGAAGACTATTTTTGAGAACTGTTCGCGAGCCTATATTTTTTGGGGCAAATGAACAATCAAAATAGCATTTGAAAAATAAATAAACTGAGTTTCCAAATTTATCTAAAACGCCAGGGTGTTACTAACTATATAAAATTTTCGCTCGCACCATAGAACAGCATCACTTGAATGAAACGGTTTGTATTTTTTTCGCCAACGCACCTCAAAGCTTAGCAAACATTACAGTGTATATAGAACCGTTACGGAGGACATTCAGAAAGCATGCAAACTTCTGGTATACAAACGCAGGGAGCTATAATATATATAAGATATAATACCTAAAGAAATTTTATTTAACCATGTCAAACTATAATTTTGTTTTATTCTGATGATGTAGCCTTGCTAAATAGTAACTTTGCATTTTTACAATATTGCAGATACCTGCTATAATTATGTGTATTACAAGATTCAGCTCAATAAAATGATTTCTTCAAAATCAACAATGAAAAAATAGTACTTCTTGATAAATATATAGATAGCCAATTACCGACAGAAGCCGCTCGTGTACGAGAACATGAGCTTTATTAATAATGTTCGGATATAACCAAAAGACACATTTCCTTGTTGCATTACGCAATATGGAATGCCTGGACTTATTTTAGCTGCCACAAATTCTCGCAAATATGTTACTTTTTAGAATTTATATTGGTCCATACAAGCTTTACCTTTTACAAGAAAGAAGTGGTAACTGCTTTTAGGCTGAAGCCAACTCAGTAGTTGGGCTTATATAATGCAACTCAAGTTTTCACATGTATCGAAACGTGAGTATACTCTATCTACTATATTACTTGTATTAAAATGTGACCGACTCGGCAAGGAAATGAAACTTAAAGTTGTAAGCAACAATTTGATAAAAGACGAAAATAACGTTAACACTTGACCAGCTCATTGTTATATCAACTACATTTATATTAGTTATCCAGTTCCAGCATATAGGTAGCAATATCTTGAATTACTTTGTGTTCATCTAATTCTAATGTTGCTCTATCTATAACAGTGTAGATCTAATAATGTATTATATGCTAGAAACACACGGATGTTTAAATCAAACATCTTATATACTACCATCTATGTGGGATGGAGGTGAAAAATTAATCTTACTTCAATTGCAGTCTTGAACGTCTGTATGCGGACTGCAAGAGGTTCCCAAATGCCATATTCTTTCATATCAACAATGTTACCTGTCGTACCGTCAATGCCCCATGAAGTGTTTCCAGGCTGAGCATGTTTTGCCTGATATTGCAAAGATGTAATAAATATATTAGTTGCTAGAGGTGCCACAAGGTGACTTTTTGCAAAATGTGATAAGCTTATAATGTAACAGATTTTAAAGAAACTTGTAAATTATTAGATTTTCAGAAATGAGACAAAAACAAAGCGTGCACAGCTCTAATAACCAACAATAAACATCATTGTCAAACTATTACTTCCGATTTGAGTTCTCGGTACTGAGGTGAGCCAGATGGAGCTTCCGATAACTCAGCTGTTTCATAAAACTGACGGTTCTACAACTAATAGCTAGACTGATCACCAAGGTTAGTATTGAATGTTAAACAAGCAACTTGGAGAGACGTACATAGCTTGCGTTGCTTTAATAGTGTTGATGACAAATACCCGATTATTGCTTATTTAGGGACTTATAATACGCATCCACATAGAGCATGTTTGCTTTACAAAATGATATCAATAATATCAATGTGTCTTAGGGAAGAGTATGACACTTTCCTGCGCTGTAATGTTAGACCACGTTTGAAGACACTGGCGTTTTCGGTCTGACCCCTCAATTTCTGGTTGAGGAGTCGTCATGCACAGATCCCCACGTTTACGAAAACGTAGTTCGGCCGTCCTGTTTTGGGGACGTTGGTTGACCTTGTAGCTGCTTATAAACCGACCCCAATACTGGTGGTCCGTTTATTTAAGCTGCCCACCCCTAAAACGTGAGGAGTCTGTGCATGACAACCTCCCCCAGAAATGAAAGGGGGTCAGACCGAAAACACCCGTGCCATCCAACACGGTCTAATATTAGAATGTAGGGAACTGTTATACTCTTCCCTACTAGAGTGGTTGCGGCGATATTGTCGTTTTCGTGTATTTTGGGTCTTTTGGGCCCATTAAAACCATTTTGATTCATCCTACACTGGAAATAAATACAACAGCGGCACGTCATTTGCAGACACATAGAAGGGAATTTCTCTACAAAATTATACCAATAAAACTTGCTTAACTCGAGCGGTTCAGGAGATATTCTAATTTTTATGTATTTTTAGTCGCTTGGGCCCATTGAAACTATTTTGGTCTAACCGTGCAGAGTAAATAACGAAAATGCAGTATATACATAATGAATGAATAATTGCTCTACAAGGTGAGCCAAATATCATTCATATAGCTACAGCGACTAAAAAGATATTGTCATTTTAGTGTATTTTGGATCTCTTGGGACGTTTTAAAAACGTCTTTGGACCCCAATCCTGGCCCCAATAAAAAAGCTTTATATACAGTTTTATGAAGCCTTTAAGTACTCTACAAAATGAAACTGATTTGGGCGAAATATCCGCGCTGTTTGTCGAGATACAGCCAATAACATGTCTAGACTCACCACTTTTTACCCGACCCGAGCCCAGTCGACCCTCTTTTACGACACCAAGGAATTACTATCCGTTTCCGCGTCTAACTAAAAACAAACAGAGATTTTAAGTTTTAAAATGAACTATTGCGCTAGTCAATCCTCAGAGGTAACATTTAATTATGCGTGTCAACCAAAAAACATAGACACGAACACCGGCGAAAATTACCACTCTGTGAGAATTCGTCGCAACCCTCTTTCAGCAACTACTCTGAATTCAAAAACTTCAGAGTTCTGAAGACAACTACAACGAAATTGGATCGGGACTCACTACTGCAACTACATACCCCAACATATGAAAACAAGTAAACATAATGGTACAGCGAACAGCAACGCACGGTATTTTCTATCTTATTATTAAATCGATAAGGCGACAGGTGATACAGAAATTTGATATATTTTTGATTTTAAAGACAGTTTCCAGATTTAACTTGAGCAAAATCTATGAATAAAAATTTAGTTTAGATGTAATATAGTTAATAGCACATTCACACACGGTAAGGCTACGTGGAACGGAGACAGCAAGTGTAGTAACTGTCAATGAGGGACAGTTACATTGAGTTTGACAAAGTAGAAATATGAATGTAGGCTTCCGTAATAACGAAACTGCAACTCCACAGGCACGTTACGTCAATCGACAAATTAAACTAAAGCCGACGGTGAAATTATCGACCTCAGCTTACCTGGAAGCAACCCGTACACCCAGGTCAACTGGCTGGTTTCATAAATGCATTTTTCTTGTTTTTTATGCTTTTACATCATTTTTAATGTTTTTTCGTTGCGTATTTACTATTTACCTAATGCAAACAAGAATTTCAAAAAAATTAGATTTATCAAAATATTTTATGATAGAGGCCAGTATCACTTACGGTGTTAGATAATTCAATTGAAACAAATTGTAAATTATTATGATTATATTTGGCGCCAAAATGAAGCCTTTTTAGACTTCTACATCGTCCTAAATGAGTAAAGATATATATTTTGTTCCTATAATAACGATAACAACACGTTATATGCTTTTGGTTCTAACTTCAATTTTATGACCGCTAAACACCAAAGTTCCTTATACGAACTAATCTTCTAAATGCAAAAATTAGTTACTCTTTAACAGTACTCAAAATTTTCCTCGCTTCGGGCACTATAACTCACTAATTTCCAGGCATGTTGTAATATTTCGCTGTGTGATGATTAAGTGCAAAGCATCTGACCTGTCTGCAGAGAGGATGTGGGGCCACCGCTTTCCAAATCCCCATTTTCGTCGCCCACGTGCCAGAAAGATAAATGTTCAACTCAATCCATTCACTATTATGGCCCAAGATTCATTTTTTCTGTATACTAAACATTGCTTTTATGTATAATGCTAAAACGTTGTTTTATAGCCTGAAAATGTTTGTACAACAGTTAAAATAACTGGAAATATGCAGCAGATAGAATAAAATTTCATTTTCTCTACTTTATATTTTCTCCTGATAATGAACATGAAGCCACGTGAAGCTCCCCACTCTTCAAAAGACTGTAGACAGGCCAGAAGTGGGCATGCCGGACAGAGTATAGTTGTGCATAAAAAACAACTTACAACTTTTGGAAAATGAAGCGTTTCTCTACTGACTTAGTTTGGATCGGAAGCAAGATGTTATGCGTTAAAAATATTTTTCTAACATGAAAGTCGAACAGCAGAAATTAGTAAAGCCGTATTTTTTGAAACTTCCAATGAAGAACACAAATATAGATTTTCAAAATATCAAATCCATGGCTAAAACTTTAAATAGTTTGACAATACTTATTTATGCAGCAAAGCAGCTGCGTGGCTAATTAGGTATAGCATTATTGTCGCTGCAGTAGTAGTGTTAGAACACTTCATCATGCCAAGTCCATCTCTTGTGACAATGTAAATTTCCCAAGTTCTTAAGAAATATAAAAGGACATATAATAAATTGTTCTGTTTAACACATCTAACACATACTCTTAAAGCTGTAAGCGATCTGATAGAGTTTCCACCACAATTTTGAATCAGTGTCCTAGGAATCACTTCTAGGGCACGAGCAATTGCAGCGAATGGCCACTGTCGCACGCCTTGAATTGATTTCGATTTTTCATTCAAAATCTGAAGTTTGAAACATTAAGCATAATATGTAAAACAAACATGTAAATAATACATATTATGTAAAACTGTAACAACTCAAAAAGCGAAAATAATTACGATTAACAAAAGTTTCAACGACGAGCAGCAAATGTGTCTAAGAATATGCCGGTACATCATTACAGAAAAAACACTAGACGGAAAATGCCCTAGACTAGTAAGGAAAAAGAAAAGGAGAAGCTGAATTGATTACGCCGGCCAGACTATTGGAAAAATGCTTTGAAATAATTTGTGTTTTTGGTATTTTGGAAGAATGTTTTAACAATAATACAGTCGCTAAAATGACCGTATACCAGCCTATGTGAAACCAATGTTGTATACCTTTCATTGTTTGGATAAAATGTGGCAAACATTATTCATAATGTTTTAATCGTGCATCCAGTCGCTAAAATCTAGGCCAGCAAAGCCAAACCCATGTTTTTTCCCTTTTCTTAAATTTCAAATACATTCAGTCGCTAAAACTGACCCATGACTAAGTTACGGAAACCCCTAGTGCTTTATAAAATTGTTACAATGAGAATATTCTTAACATAAGATATAACAACAAAGCTAATGCTAATATTTTGTTTTCTGTTATGTAAGGTACAAAAATACATAGCTTTTGTAATTGAGCCAAACCCATCGAAAACGCCTAATATAGAATAATTTGGGTTACTATATCGACAGCCGAAATCACTGTTACATCCAAGAACAATCATTTTTCGCCAAATCCATCTGGATAACGTTACGTTAAATAGAATACATAAATTTACTTTCACAACACCAAAATGGTACAAACTGGGAATTTTGTGCCCAAAATTCATACTAAATTTTGACCATCTACGATTACTATCACAAAAATACAAATTATCTCAAAACATTTTTCCAATAACATTTTCCAATTTTCCAATGAGCAGCCAAAATCACTATTCCCTTCCTCAATAACCATTTTGTAGCTATTTGTATCACTTTATATAAATGTAGTCTGATAACACCAAAACGGCTGAAACCGACACTTTTGGGGCCCAAAATAGCAATTTTGATCAGGTATGCCTGGCTTATCCACAGCCCTCCGAAAAGCGGACGGTATGAAAATAAAAATTTCAGGGGGGATGTTCATTCGCGGGGACAATTTCAAAGTGCGGGGAATAAATTTTGCTTAAAAATACTATATTTTCCATATCTTTCTGTAATCTTACTGCCGTGTATGTGTTTTCAAGCTATGAAACGACGTTTTAGCATTAGAAATAGAGGTAATTAACGTTTAAAAAACATTTTGCATACGAATACATAAATTTTGAAACATAAAAAATTTTTGAATTCAGTTGAACATGAAGGGTTTCGGCCGAGTGGGCGAGGGGGCGGACATGAGGGACAATCTCACGATTATGAGGGGTTTGAAAAGGGGGGTCCCCAATCCCGCACTGTGGACAGGTAAAGCGGTACTGACATTGTTTCTTCGAAAAAATTGGTTTGGTACCGACATCCCTAGGTAAATGAGATCCTATAGTTAAGAACACAGTACACTGAAAATTTGAATAAGATTGGAGCACCCAGAAAATGTACTACGCTAAAAACGCCTTTTGCTCCAAAGTAAACTTTGAACATTTAAATTCCTTTCTATGAGGAGTAGTAAAGATTGCTGATAGGCCAGAAAGGAACAGACTGTGGATAGGCCAGTATGATTACTATATCGACAGCTGAAGTCACTATTTCCACTCACAACACCAATTTTTCACACATCTGAATCACTTTACGTTACATAAGATACAGATGGTCTCAAAACACCAAAATGAGTGCTTGTGACGCAGAACCCGAGAAAATAGCAAAAAAATAACTTTTTTCGCAATTTCTGGCACAATGTGCTCACAAAAAGTAAAAATCGCCACCAGTTCCGGAGCTATCTCTTTGAAATTTAACATACACACTCAAACGAACAACGTGTATGAACTAAATTTTTGAATTTCATCCACTGCAAAAAATATTGACCTCCAAAATGACTGGTTTATCGTGAAATTGGATGAATGGCAATGATAATTTTGGCAAGATATGAAACTATATCATCAGGGTAAACAATGGACCTTTCCAAAAATGGTCTTTTTTACCCCGTTGGACCATTCTTCTTGGATAAAAAATTTCACCCCAAAACACCAAAGTAGTTTCTTGAATGTGGATTAAACCTGAAAAAGCCTAAAATCAGACGTTTGTACACAACTTGTGGCGTAAACACAGGCAAAAGTAAAAACATTATCAGTTCAAATGCTATCTCTATAAAACTTGACATACTTACTAATGAAACAATGCGGAAAAACATATTGAATTAGATTTTTGAATTTTGCTCTCTGTAAAAAACTGTATCAAACAAGAAACCTTTAATAAAAAGCCCAAAAATGACCAATAAATTGGCTTCAGACGCGGGACAAAATGTTCCAGCGACTCATTTAGTGCATACACTTAAAACTTTTATTAATACATTCGCCGCAAGACTGCCTAAAACAGGCTACTTCATTTTTCCATGAACGTAATATCTCATGTGATAGAGCTGAATAACTTCCAAAACTGACAAATGGGTACCAAAAAATTACCCCGGCTATTTATATGGCTTAAATACCATCTTATGACAACTATAACCAACTAACCCATAGAGCTAGCGTATAATTTTTTTCAAATGACTGTCAACACGTGAACTACGACATATAGTCAATGTATTTTTCCGATTTGCTTCACGAAATAACGAATGCCAAATTTTTAATTCATTTTCAGGTTTTTCGAAAAGTCAGAAAACACGTTTTTAAAACGGGTCCTGGGTCCTTCGAGTTAAGATATCGAAAAAATAAAACACGAATCATCGCCTTCACATAATGATAGTAGAACGCCACATAACATCAGTCTCACCCGAGGTCGCATTGTAAAAAATATGAAAAAGACGGAAAGACAATGAACAACTTTGTGAAAAATTTTTTTGTGGCTTTGACGGGTCAATTTAGGAACTAAACGAATCTTCTCGTCAAGGGCTATCGAGTGATAACAAATTCGACTATAAATTTTCAAAAGTACGTCAAATTTAAGCCAAAAACACGTTTACAGAGATGTTGAAGATAAAAATGCCATAAATTATGTTCTGTTCTAAGAAGTCACAAACTTTATTGTCTGCAACAGCGGTAACCCATGATGTTCTCAGAGAACTCACAAACTCTGTTGTCTGCAACAGGGTTTGCGGGTTCTCTTGGAGAACCCGCGATATACAAGATATTTACGTGATGAATATCTGGCCTGTCCACATACTTCCAAAAAGTGGAGGGGGACTTTGGAGAATATTCATACTCGAATGAAATTTCAAGGTGATGGAAGAACAATTTTTTCATATGCTACTTATTTCGCTGTCGTAAAAATATTTTCTAGCTAGAAAACAGCGTTCTAGCATCAGAAATAGTAGCAGGTAATTAATATTTAAAAAATATTAAATATACATAAAAAATATAAAGACATTAATAAATCGTAGGTTTAGTTTATTATGGAAATTTCATTCAAATGGAAGGAATGAACATAGGAAATTTGAAAAGCCTAGGTCGCCCAAACGTTGACAGGGAACAGTATATTCTTCACGAAGAACTGGAGCCAAAGCGATTAACATAAATGCTTGTCAAGAACAGACTTACGCTAATGCCAAATATAACGACAATCGGTGCTACTACTGTCACACAACCACAGGAACCGTGGAAATATATTTAGATTGGAAGCGGAAACTGCTTACTGTTACTAACGATTGTGTTCACGCTGGAGTGGAAAACAGGTTTTTTTCCAATCGCGCTCCAAGGCCTCCACAAATTAAATATTCTTACCTGAGCAAGCGCCATTTCAGTTGCACCTCCACCGGGTACAATATGAGGATCACGAAATAAATTGCGAACGGTTGCCATTGCGTCCTGAAGATTTCGCTCAACTTCGTTGAGAACGTCTTTGCTTGCCCCGCGAAGAACAACGGTACACGCCTTGGCGGAATCAGCGCACTCCACGTAACAGAAATACCTGTCAAAACAAAATAAGCTAGTTGTCAACCTATAATTTAGCTCGAGAGCATAAAATCAATGCTAAAAACCCAGCACACAGCTAAGGATTTATTAAATTACTAAACAGAATCGGTCCAAATCTTACATGATCTACAAGCATATCAAAGAACGATACATCTCTGTACCATGCATTTTATTTTCAATCGCTAAACTGTCCTGAACATGCTAAACTGCCAAACAGATGCTGTGAAACTACACCGCTAGTATAATATATACATTTTATTTGTTGTGGTGTAAATTCGAATTTGTATGAAAGAAAGTCATATTTGAAGTGTAATGTACATATATTATGTACGTACTGTCTCCTCTATAAATTTTATATAAAACAATATATTGCGGACGATTTTAGGAATAATTTAACCATAAACTACACATCACGGACGTAACCCAGCAAGCTGGCCATTTTAGTTCCACACCGAGTATTATTAATGAAAAACCTATTTTGCTTATACTCCTTCCTCGATGTCACAAAAATGAATTTACCATTCCTTTTGACGACACACCTTGATATTAACAGAAATATAATACAGTTTTTTATTACGCAGATATGGCAAAATCTTTGAATATTATGTTTCTTTGTACAAAATAAGCAAGCCAAAATAATAGACTATACCAATGTGAACCGTCCTGATAGAAGTTCTAAATGAGAACGTGGAACATTGAGTTAAACCCCGTTTTGTGCCTGCGCAGGCAAATATAGTTGGCAGAGTGTTTCTTTACGACTAACCAACTGAGCCGTACAATTACTGCGAGAAATAAGTGTATATCAATCGATCGAATTCCACTACACGAAATTTCGATCGTTTTCGATTTTGGCGCAACCAGATAAGTTTCAAAATTGTGAAATTTCGATCGGCTGCGATTAAACGAATTTTATCTCGATTACTTCATTTACTTTTGGCCGTGACTGTAGAAACTATAAATAGTGTACCGGGACAAGAATTCTATCGGAGCCGGGGCTAAGCTTGCCCCGGCCGGGGCTAGCCGAAAAGTACTATGTGTTCGATTTACCAGGTCATATAGAGCATATATGCCGCATACATACATGCGTACAGAAGGGTGCGATGAAGTAAAAGCCCCCTAGGAATCCGGACACCCCCCGCGCGAGTGAGGTGAACTCATAGGCGAAAATTTGACGCCGGCGATCAGAAAAGGTCCGCACTACCGTACCGACACCCTCCCCCAAGAAATATTTCGCCGGGTACCGAGAGGACACCCTGGGTAGACGAATTTCACTGTCACTATTATGTATTATAGTTCAACTTCAAATTATATGAGGCGCAATAAAACATCCCTGATCAAAAATATTTTTGTCAAAAATTATTACAATATCCACATTTTGTTTGTATACGTAATAATCTTGTTGTATCAAAAACTCAAAATAAATCGTTTTAACATTTTAGTTTATTAGTTTAAGAAACTGTTCCTTGTCATCTAAAGTCCACAGTTTCAGGAAGGTGATGTGAAATTTGCACTGTCCTAGTTAGTAGCAAGCATTATATGTTCAGCAAAAGCTCCACAGATTGTTTATCACTGTTCTACAATTTGGTACCAAAAATATTTTTTCTGAAACAGTAGCCCTCGAGGTTGCCCAGGGCCCCGGTACGTCCTTACTATTAGATCATTCGTTCTTACTACTTTTATTCTATAAGCTATATGGTTCCACCTGCGCGAAATCAAATTAATACTCGTACTCATCGCCGATTTTTCGAACTTCATAGAGTTCCGCGTTTGTACCCACATCTTCCTCGCGCAAATCATCAGGCTCGTTTACAATTCTGGCTCCACAGGCACTAAAACATATGTAATAAAATGTGCAATATAGCAATAATTACTCGATGAGTGACGATAAGCAGAGAAACGTGCTTACTACCTTGAACAGAATCCTGAAATACAATCGAGCCGATATGAGCTTTCAGCAGCCCGAATTCGTGCACATACACATCTTTAAAACTTAACCACATTAGTGGCTGCATTACAGAGCACAATTAAAAACCACCGAACTCGTCATTTCTTGTTCCAATGACCGAATGGACTAAAAATTTGAAATTACCAAAGCACAATATAAAAAATAGAATTTATAGAATAACTGCAGATATAAAATTAGGTTAGATACAAGATAATTATTGTGTGTAGGCACGAGTGTGCCTGTTACGCGGTATCGTTCCAATTAAATCCCCTAGAATTATACTCTGAAATAATACCAACTTGAAAAGATGTGAATTCAGATGACTACGAAAGCATGATATTCGCAACACGGCAGTCTGATGAGCAGTTCTTCCCTGGTACAAATTTTGCTTAAGTAGTTACTGCTTAAAAATCCGCTGATAATCGAGTTAATTCTTGACCGACCAAGCTGCATATTTTGAGACCGTCCCAAACCTAAATGGGAACTCATATAAGCATCTAGATAGATCGCAATTAATGGGACTAAATCCACACATAAACATGTATCCAATCAGTCCAATCTGAAAGGCCATTTGTTCAATATGGTTCCAACGCTAAATTTAGGGTCGTAAAACTGGGAACTTAAATACTGAAATACCCTGGATAACCAGTTTCTAATGACGAGCGATGAGTCTTGAAACCCGCGGAAGACGTACCACCAGAACTGCCAGGCGCAGCCATCTCAAGACGGGATCATTCCCAGATATGATAAGGCCGCACCCACCAACTGCAGAGGCCCCGCTATCAGGGGATGATCAGCGAACATAAATAACCGAAGCACTCAGTGCTGATGGCAGCAATATAAGTATTTGCCGCATTCAAGGCAGATCTAATACTAGTAACTCTACCGAGATTGCAGAACGTAGTGAAGCATAGGTACGTGCACAGCCTTTTGCGTGCGTAGCCAATCAGCTCTCGATAGCATACGTCGATATGCTATATGTGGATATCGCACAATACCGCACAACTTAGAATAAAACTAACACCGGCAATAAGTTTCTGATGCCCCAAAACTCCCAAGTGCAAGCTATCAGCCTTCCAGGACGTAAGAGTAAATTAGGAATTTTGGGTCGATGAACTATCGCGGCGCCATACTCCGTACCCATACAATCATGGATTGGAGAGCAAAATCAACCCCAGCAATCAGTTTGACATGCCCGAAAATTCCCAGGTTAAACTTTTCAGCTGCCCAAAACGTCAGAACAAATTTTCGATTTTGTGTCGAGGAACCACGGGGGTGCCATACTTCAAATCTCATGAACCAAAAATTCTTGATCGAAAAACAAAAAAAGAGGCATCGCATTTATCATTTTAATATGAAATAAAACCAAGCAGAGAAAAAAATTAGAAAGTTAAGATAAAAATTACATTGCTTCCGTGAAGGATACCAAAATGAGGTAAAAAACCTTTACTTTGCTCTGTGACCCCGAACCTTGGGGGCACCATACCCCATATCCATGGGTCACAGAGCAAAACCAGCACCGGCATTGAGTTTACCCAAGCCCGAAACTCCCAGGTGAAAATTATCAGCTGCTCCGGACGTCAGAACAAATTTTCGAATTTTGGGTTGGGCAACTATTGGGGCACCCTACCTCAAACCTTATAACTTTTGAACCGAAGCCTTAATCGAAAAACAAAAGAGGCATCGGCATTTATCATTTTTCAATGAAATAAAACCAACTCAGAGAAAATATTCGAAAGTTAGGATAAACATAACCTTGCTTCCGTGAAAGGTACTAAAATAGGTAAAACTCATTTTGACTTCTGACCCAAACCATGAGGCGTATAAATGGAACGGCGTGTCAGAGAGCACAACCAGCACCGGCAATGAGTTTCCCCATGCCCGAAAACCCACAGATGAAACTTATCAGCCGCCGAAGACGTCAGAACAAATTTCAAATTTTGAGTCGAGGAACTATTGGGACGCCATAAACCCGTACATCAAACCTCATAAATCCAGAATCGGAGTCTTAATCGAAAAACAAAACAAGAGACATCGGCATTTATCAATTTACCATTAAATCAGACCAACCAGAAAAAAAATTCGAAAGTTAACATAAGAAAGCATTGCTTCCGTGAAAAACCCCACATTTTCACCACTGACCTCGGTACCAGACCCCAAATCAAAAAACTCGGGGATGTGCACGGTAAATGAGACTATGCCGGTTTGAATGAACCCAAGATCATGAAAAACGGTTAAGTCGTTCCCGAGTTATGGCCGATCACACACAGACGGATTTCAAAGATTCACCCCTGCAACAAACAATCTCCACTAAGTTATGCGTCCTGATTATTCAACCTCTACCAGAACTCCACCTTGATAGAGAACTCGCAATGCTAAATTTGGCATAGTATCACTGAGAACATCAGAAGAGATCGTATTATACATCCAGCCGTTTGGCTGATCATCGTATGATCAATACATCATCACCGATCCATAAGCCATGCCTCATCATCCAAAAAGATATAAATGTCAATTGATGGCACTACAAGTTAACCAGTGTACATGTAACTGGCGTAATTCTTTATAATCCTTTTAATTGGGGATTTAAGGTTGCAGAAATATGATAACGAAAAACACAAGTAATGTGAATTTTAAGAGATTGGATTATTACTAGGCTAACTTGACTATCAGTCCTCCGGGACCGCAATATTTGCCAACCGAGCGTGCCTTTGAAGTAAAGAGACAGGGAGGTGGGAGGTGAAGAGTAAGGTGAGGTGGTCAAACTCCCACTGCCGGGTCGCGTCAAGGATGGTCATAGGATTTGCTGAGTTGTGATTAAAATAGATCGATCGAAGTGAGCGGAATATCCAAATTGGTGAAAAGTGCTTTGGCGAAATATCCAAAATGAAGGTGCTAGGAATAAAATCGTGAAAGTTCTTTTATTTTGTCTGAACTCATCTTGGGAGGCATGGAATTCGATAAATTTTTGTTCGGTACCAAAAATGATAACAGTATGCTCTTTAGCTGAACGCAAACAGTTGCCACTCCATCGCCCAGATAAAATTAGTAAAAATGTATTTTTAGGTTCTTTGCCAAATCTGGCCATACTAGTGTCAGTGTTTCGCGACACAGGTTTTATTTAAAAATACGGAGACTGCCAGAGAATCAGCTCATCGAGATCTGCTACTCTGGAACCACTCCCTGGTCGCCTGTTGGTCGGAAAATGGTTCGTCCACCCTTTGCCAGAAATATCGACTTTCCAAATTTCAGCATATTATTGCGTGTTTTTACATAACAGCGAGTGTCTATTAGGTTATTATGAACGAATAGCACTTAGCAGAAGCAACTGTTATAAATTGCAAAAAATAATAAAATCATACCGCGCCAACCGATTATTATCGGTCTTCTTCAATCGCCGGAAAGCAGTAATTCCTGCTTTGACAAGGAAGTGCTGAGCTAAATCCGATATGCCTTTCTCCGTGAAGACGATATCAGGCTTTACTCTACAATACTATCCTAGGTAATAGAAAAATAAACAGCAGGAAAGTAGCATAATTAAAATTATTGCAGATTAGCGCCATTTTAAGTCAACATCTGCCATACCTAGTAATGAAAAATTGCCGACAAATTTAAATCAATACGTTACTGAATTAAAATAGAAATAATACACAAATAAAAGGTTAATTAAGCTGAAAATATAGTGTAAACAGAAGAAATTTCCTTGATAACCGCATTCAACTGCGATATCGATAAGAAATGACAAGAGCAGATTTAGCAAAATCAACGAACGCAATGAATGAGTACTTTTAAGTTATAACAAAGTTACAACGCAGCTGGTAGGCGACAGCCGATGTAAATTAAAGCTTGTAGATAAAAAGTGTTACATTTTCTAACATACTAAGATAAAATTGGGATACCTTCAAAACCGGTGTAGACGTTTTGGGGGTATTGTTGGAAGACTTGGAAGTGTTGCTTAAACCGCAAGAAAATCTTAATGGCTAAAGGTGATCGAAGCCGCGGGTGTAACGTGCACTGGGATGATAAATTTAGATTGAAAAACTCAAGATATTAGTCAGGACAATCAAAGATTATGCCGGTTAACAATCAACGATTAAGTACCTGAATGATATTATGTTGAATCTGTAATACATTAATGATTATTGGCAACAGAATACATGAATGAATCATAAAAAAGTTATTAATTTTGAAAGATTCGATGCATTCATGCTCCCACCGAATACATTATTTTCATTATAAAATTTTTTTTATAAACATAATGTACTCGGAATCTGTTCCCGCGGTAGCCACGACATTATGGGATAATGTCTGGGGGCTATCATTTTAATGGATATCTTACACACTATATAAACTGGGCGAAACGATTACATAATAAGCGACGACTACAAGCAGTATCACCATAATTTCTCCGTAAATTATTGCAAAAATGTCTACCAACATAATTATTTCACACTTCATATTGTCACTACAATTACAAGCCAGTCTACAGTAGGAGGTGGGGGAATCCCACTTTCCAAATCCCCCATTTTCGTGAGATTTTCCGCTATCTCCCTGCACTAAGCCGAAACCCCCACGTTCTGATTCCAAAAAAATTTTTTATGTCAGAAAATATATGTTTCTGTTGCAAAATGTTTTAACCATAATTTCTAATGCCAAAACGTCGTTGTATAGTTTGAAAATACTTGCACGGCAGTAAAACTACATAAAAATATTTAGCATATTTAAACATAATTTATTCCCCAAAATTTCCACCGAGAATGAACATGGGGGGCCCTGAAGTCCCCCACGTTTCGGAGGGCTGTAGACAGGCCAGCACTCACATGCAGTGTTTAATATTTCAAGTTTAACTAATTGTATCACTGAACGGACACTAAACAGACGAGAAAAGTTCCTATTTTGCAAACAATGTATCTTATGCTTCAAGTAAACAAGTCAGAAAAATTCGCTATAGGTTAATTGAAAAAGACCCTTAATCGCTTAATCCTGATTATATAGTAAAACTACATAAAAATATTTAGCATATTTAAACATAATTTATTCCCCAAAATTTCCACCGAGAATGAACATGGGGGGCCCTGAAGTCCCCCACTTTTCGGAGGGCTGTAGACAGGCCAGCACTCACATGCAGTGTTTAATATTTCAAGTTTAACTAATTGTATCACTGAACGGACACTAAACAGACGAGAAAAGTTCCTATTTTGCAAACAATGTATCTTATGCTTCAAGTAAACAAGTCAGAAAAATTCGCTATAGGTTAATTGAAAAAGACCCTTAATCGCTTAATCCTGATTATATAGTCGCTATTTAGTTCCAGGATAAATCGAAAACAAACAGGACACCAAACTCCTATGTGGAAGCATATTTTTTAATCTAAGCTAATTGCCCGTGTCATTTGTTATTTATATCACTAGCTAAAATATTGAAAACAAGGAAAACGCGGAACCCCTTACGACTCACTCTCACAGTATTAGCTCACCATAGATACGTTCAATCTGTTTTTATTCACTGAAATTTATTAATCCCGATCCTGTAAAAATGAAAATAAGAAAAAATTCTCTAAAACCTTCTCTTAAAACGACCCAATTTCGACGTTTTTGGATCATAGTTCAATATGGGAATTAGATTTAATATTTACAATGACGCAGCATTAGTGCCAAAGATACGTGCGTGGAAGTAGATCCGAAACATAAAACTGTGTCTGGTGAAAAAACAGGAAAAGGAAATCCAGTAAAAGTTTCTGAAACAGCATCATATAGGGTATATAACTATTCGGCAATCGCACCTGATCAAATGAGTTATCATTCAACTTGTTGGACTCAAAAGTTAACAGTTTTTATTACTACAACTTACAACAGCAAGAATTCTACTTACTCGAACGGTATAGTTCCATACCATGCAAAAACAGTTAGGCTGTGATATTTTACTTTGCTCTATACAAGTTATGTTATGCTTGCCAGTACATTAACTAGTTCACTAATGGTTCCTGACTAAGCGGACTATAACGTGGAACTGATCCTAAAGCCTCGGTACTCCGCTGTAAGCGGGGTCATCAACATAAGCAAGGCTATTCAGTGAAACTTTGAGAATTGTACTAAATCTGCTAATCCTATTAAATTTCCCTTATTTGGATTTTATTATTTTACGTTACAGCGACCCAGATGAAAAACGTGAAAAAAGTTAGTGTTTAATGTGACTGTTAATTACATTGTTAAAAATGTTAATATCACTTTCACCGGTGAAACACCAGTGATGGGAGATCTCGTTGTGAAGTTACAGAATCAAAAATATCCAATTACTTTAAAACGTTAAGCTTTGATTCACAAAAAGCCAACCTATCATA
Source organism: Trileptium ribeirensis (assembly GCA_030248225.1). Classification (NCBI taxonomy): domain Eukaryota; kingdom Metazoa; phylum Nematoda; class Enoplea; order Enoplida; family Thoracostomopsidae; genus Trileptium; species Trileptium ribeirensis. Next base: position 42,180 of record JASANE010012665.1, read on the forward strand.
CAATAGACTTTTTGCACATAGAATTATCCATTCTTAAATTTTGCACTTACAGTTTACGGACCAGAATACCAATACTACAATCTTGAAAAAAACTGACAGCGAATTCTAATCATAATTCTTGCTTCTACTTGACAACACTTTCTCGTTTCTGCCCGACAACTTCTTTACAGTAAAAGTTCAAACGATGAAGCATGATTGCATGAATTAGTTTTAAAATTGCAAAAAGTAGTGTAACGAGACTTCAAATCTAAGTTTAATATTCAAGTGAGTAAACATCGCACTTTGGTTCAAGTAATCGAAACGGTAACGGTATAACCGCGATGTTCAGCTTATGCATTTCTACAATGAATATAAGTAGTAAGCACATACACGGTGTTAAATTAATATAAAACAAATTGATCCATAATTCGGCAATAACGGAATGACGTGAGCCTTAAAACTTTATGTATTAAGCTAAATAAACTAAGCCTAAACAATGTAAGTTATCGGCTTATACCGATTATTTAGAAGCTTGCAAAATATGATTGCTATTTAGACTTTAAGTCACTTGCGCTATGTAACCGTACAGCCATAAGAATAACTCAAACTAAATTAACAGCGACATCCCATGCACAAACGTTCATCATAATACACATTTTTGACAAACTGAGGAGGCAATATTAGCACCCTCTAAAAGAAAATATATTAATCCAAAATTTACTTTATTATAGCATCACACATCTGCCGTATAGATTCTTCCTCCAATTCTAAAACGCGCGTGAAATCTTCATCTTTTGTGAAGTCGATCTGAGTCTAAACATATTAAAAACAGATAATATACAAGATAAAGCTTATGCCTGACATTTTTTCCACTACATCAAACAGCTGCCCCTATTCGCAGTTTTAATTAGTTGATATAAATTCCATAAAGCTGTTCACCACGAACCTTTTCAACAAGAAATGAATTTTATCTTTACATCTTCGCAACCATTATAATATTATTAATAAAATATTTTTATAAACTTTATTGCACATGATAGCACATCGATAGAAAATTAATAGACAATGTATTCCAGACACCTTTAACGATAAACAACATAATTTGTACTACTCCAGTGTATTTGTATACGAAATCTTGTCATGTACTCTTATGCCGCCATAACGATCATGGCCTATGAATTACAGTGTTTCGGCCATGTTTATACATATTGCAGTTCCGTTCCTCTAGTCTTATACGGTTGATAACACCGTATTAACAAAATTCTGGCAACTTAGGTGACGGTGTTTATCATTGCTTCAGGCTATAAAACAAAGTTCAACAATGTCAATACCTTTAAGTCTAAACTGATGCCTTTAAGTCTAAACTGTTACGACTCTTCGCCATAAATAGGTTTCGTATGCCACAAAAAGTGGCTTATCCAATTTTTGTGCAAACCAAGCAACTACACCAATATAATCAACATTTCCTAAAACAGTTACGGCTCTTCGCTGTAAATAGGCTTCGTATGCCATAAAAAGTGGGCTTATCCAATTTTTGTGCAAATCAAGCAACTACACCAATATAATCAACATTTCATAAAACGGTTACGGTTCTTCGCTACAAATAAATTTCGTATGCCACAAAAAGTGGGCTTATCCAATTTTTGTGCAAGCCAAGCAACTACAACACCAATATAATCAACATAATTTCATAAGACAAAATGAAAAATGTTTATCTATGCCCATAAATTACCAGCTTCAATTAAAATATATTCGGACGTCGTGATGCCTCTAAAATTGATAATGCCATATTATCGAATAGAATCAATCAAAAGTTTCAAGCACTTTAGAGCCAATATAGTTTCGCGTAAACAGATGAAACAAATTTATCCGTTTAACCACATAGGACCAAGTGTGTTAACAAAATTAGCACTGATTGAGTCACGGTGTTTCGTGAAATTCAACTTAGCGCTTACCTCTAATAGACCTTTAAAACTTCGCCGTCTATAATTCAACTTTAAAGTTACAGAATTGCAGAAAAATTCTATACCATCAGCGACAGTAGGAAATTTAACTTTGACATCATCAGCACATTATATGTCTGTTAATTAAAATATCCGTATATGTGTGAAGATTATATTAAATTCTGAGTATACAAATAAAGTGTCTTTTCACTTAGACCTCCACAAGGTTGAAATAAGTGATTTATGGACATACAGCGATAATTTTGGAACCATTCGCTAATACAGAGAAGATCCATTTCGGTCACATTTGACAGTTTTTCGTAGATTTTTTGACCCTCTTTCGCTACTTAAATGTTGTGCAAACATATTATTTTATAGAATTTGAACATGATGTACCGCGTTTAAGGAGCTAAGACCATTTATGCGAAAGTCTGAACAATAATAATGTAAAACTATACGTTATCGAGAAATTTTTTCGAAAAATATGTGGTCCAAAACCAAACATTTTTTCTCAATAATCATATTTTCTAAACCAGATCGTCGAGCTGAATCGAAGAATGGTACCAACATTAAAACTGTATTATCAACTGGCCATTAATGGGTGATAAGATGGGCTAGTGGAAGTCTGCAATTAATGTATGCAAGTAAATTGATACTTTTATCATCTAACTTTCCATCTCGCTGAGAATGAAATCCCAAATATTATAACCTTAATTGCCAAATACTTATCCCCGGGTTCGTGAAAGCAATAAAACATGCTACTTTAACGTTGTACATCCGTAATCGAACTAGTTAGCGTTAAGATTTTCTCGCTTTTAGCAATAAATAACTGAAATGGGGCATTTGTGCGAAACCAACCTGGCTTTCTCCTTTTTTATACTCTAAATTACAATCCAGCAGAACAATTCGCGGCTTTTCGATTCGCCGAGACATCTTTGCGTGAACAATATCTTTATTTAACATAACCCCGCGCACAACACAGGAGTCTTCAATTGTGCCACCAGGAACATAAAACGTAATAAATAAAATAAATCTATAAGGAACAGAATGTAAGCACGGAAGCTCTCACGTTTCAGATGGTCAACACCATTCTATCAGCATGTATGCTGACATGTGTAAGAGATAGTTATAATTAAAATTTAATAGACATTGACTGTAAATGCCAAAACAGTGGTAGTTTGATGTTCATGTCTCAATTTTAGGCAGACATACGTAACATAAGGGGCGTCAACACACTTCTTTACTAATATTCTTTCTTTTAATCCATTTTATCCGAGATACTAAAAACTCCCACACTTTTTAGAATTTTGCACGGCTGTTAAACGGTATCAGTTATTTAAACATAGTTCAATATAATAATTAGCAAATATAACAACAAAAACCGGTTTTGGATAAAAAAGTAAAAACCAGCAGTGATTGTCATCACGCTAGACTAATTTATTAAGCCATTTGCCTAGTGGAGCTTGGCTTTCTAACAAAGTAGCAAATTTAAAGATTAAATCTAGCTGCTGATCACTACAGACTACAAAAATAGGATCAACATCTTGACAGGTTTAATATACATGGTCGCATTACTGGTTTTGTGATAAAGGAATATGATCACGGCAATGTAACCAATAGTTTCAAAAATTTTACTATCATAAAGCAAACCCTTTTTGTGGGGAAAAGCGCGTTTTCCGCCGCAATGTGCTTATAGTACAGTGCTAGCCGCGGTACCAAGCTCAACACACCATAGAATAAAGTGCTAAATTGAAAACAACAGAGCATTTTTTCTCTGCGGCGACCAAACACCCGGCTCCAGCGTATTAAGTAAATAGTTTTAAGTTGACCCAATGCCGTAACCCATTTTTCTAGTATAGTAACAGTTCACTATTTTTAGTGGCAGACTATCACCAGCAAACCTGTCTCGCAGAGTTAATACAGCACACTTTACCCAATATATATTATACTTTTCCCTAAAAACATTTATCAGGTGTTTCTATTTTGAAGTCCGTAAAAGAAAATTTTCCCCTTCTAGTATGTCATTTTCCCACAGAAGATTAATTAAAGTTAACTGTTGGCAAGAATGGCTTAAATTTAAAATCATAATAAATTATGTTAGTTTGTTCAAACAAGACCTGACCGCAAATTTGAGCATTTCAAGGGTAAATTACGCTATCTTTGGGTAGCTATAGGAGCCACGTTTATACTGATGCCATCTAAAACATACTTGATCTAAACAACGATTTACCCAGCGTCAATTAATTTAAAGACTTCAAACAGAAGCTTAGATCAAAACTTGGGCTACTGTGACGCCATTTGATCGAAATTTTAAGTCTTATCCAGTTATTGTGGATTCTCCTTGTTTCATTCATAAACGTCCGTGTCAAGGGTTTATGGTTTCTTTCCGAGAAACCACAATATATGCTGACAGAAAGCCATATTCATAAAGGTACTATTACATGATAAACTGTACTTTTTCTATCCTGACAAAGCGCTTTAAATCGATATCAACACGACCTTGATCCTCGATTCGTACAATTTTAACAGCTTCTAGAGCCAATTTTACAGCAAGTTCCATCCAACGCGAGACCATTTTGGTATTGAGGCATGAACGAACAACTTTCAGAATTTCGTTTTCATTGTTCAATTGAATTTCAACGCTATAATATTATTGCATATATTTTTATACTCACTTACATAAGCAGTTTCAACTAATAACGCTATTTGTTGAAATGTACCAATAGGATTAATATTTTAACTTTAAACAAATTAGACCCATGTCTTTGCATAAACCCTTTAAAACCAAGGTCGACCGTCTTTCCCCACAATATTAACAGTTTTCAGCTTCATCGAAAAACGTTGATGATACATGTCGACAACACCTGAATAAAAATGCATGTCGATAACACCTGAATCAGATTACTCTGACACATAAAAAACATAGACAATATTAAAAGAATGGCTGTGAAAACTATTCCCTAATAACAGGGAATAACCGGAAAGGATATTTATTGGAACCGGAACCGTCCATTTAATCCAAACACGAAACCGGAATCCTTTCTTCGAATAGTAAATGTCGATAACACCTGAATCAGATTACTCTGACACATAAAAAACATAAACAATATTAAAAGAATGGTTGTGAAAGCTATTCCCTAATAACAGGGAATAACCGGAACCGTCCATTTAATCCAAACACGGAACCGGAACCTTGTCTTCTAAACTTATATATCGTAAAACAGATGAAGAAATGAAGATACAGTGGGTTTTATATGTATTAAAAATAAATTTTACATTAAATTTAATGTATTGCGATGGTATTATTGCCTTTATGGAAATTTAAAGAGACTGAGGAAGCTAATAATGTTTATTTATTGATCATAATGTCGGTTTTTGGACCCCAGAGCAAAAAATGCCCACCATTATACACATTTGCGTGTATTGCGTCAAACTGAACGTCCTTATAACGCATGGAGCGTAGAATAAACACTTTCGACCTGTCTGCAGTCGTTTACCTTTACTACACAGAGGTTTGTTACATGTTATTCTGTAGCAAACATGAAATCATTAGTTTATATGGTTCTAAGAGAAAATAATAGAAGGTATATATACTATAATTTTCCGATCAGTGGTCAGAGACACTGTTTAGGCTAGCGTTGCGCAACCAGTACTTGTCAGTTAAATGATAATGATAATAACGTTCTAATCGGAATGCTATAAAATTTCGAGACAAACTGTGGTACTGCTCCTCGCATAGTTTCAATAAATACAGTTCATTTCTATGAACTCTGTTTCTGGCTGCGTTGCAGATAACGCTACTTTGCTTCAATGTAGACTCATTTACAAAGTTTACAAGCGCACTGGTTGATGCCTGATTCAATTTATGTTATCCAAGATTACAGCTAAGTACTTTCACATAATTCATACTCTGTTACTGAGTTGGGCCGGTTTAATTCTAACATACCTCGCAGACTTCTGAATGCGTAAAATAGCTGCTACAAGCATCGACGTGGTTGTTTTGTTAACAAACTCCTGCAGGTTAAAATGAAAAATTCCTGCTAGAACCGTGTGTCCTACTTAAGTTTCACACGGCAAATTGTTGAGTTAATCTTTCTTTTGCTTGGTTGTATTGGACTTAATCATTGTGTATATATTACATTATGTTTGGACTGCAGATGAAGCAAAAATGTGGAAAATTTAAATCAAAACTTTTTACCCGGAATTCCGGTTACTCCCTACCGAACAGATACACTTTAGGTATCGTACCATCACGATCATAGCTTGCACGGCTAAGCCATTCTGACACAAAAGAACACTGTTTAAATATATATTTAAAACTGCATACCATGTCGCTGCTTAACTGTCTGTATTTTGTAGCTCGTGCTTGGCACGGCTTATGCATTTGGGCGTTTAAAAGATGCTGGTGATAAACGATTGTTTCAACTAAAAGACGTGTAATTTCAATATAAGTGTGAAAAGCCTAACAATATCTAAAGCAATTTTAGAGCGCGGCAGTAGCTCAAGTGTCAGGCAAATTATTCACCAGTTCTATGATACATTATTGTAAAATAAAAATTACACTCAATCTAACTTAAAATGGTGTAGTTATTGCGATATCTAAGGCGAAATTTTAGCGTGCTTCAGCAGCTCAAGTTTCGGGCAAATTATTCACCAGTTCTATGACACATTATTGTAAAATAAAAATTTACACTCAGTCTAACTTAGAATGGTCTAGTTATTGCGACAATATTGATGTAATAGCCTAGCTATATTTCAATACATATCACTGCACAGTTACTTGTGCCTCAGAAAGTATTTGTTACATACTCAAAACGGTGCCATATTTCAGCGACAACGCTCATCGCGAACAAATGCCAACACATTTTACGAAAATCATAACAACTCCATAAATTGTGTTTTACTGGCAAACTTTGCAGCACGCTGCCTCAGTACGAATACAGTTACGATTTTAACTTTCAAAGGTCTCTAATCTAAAACGTGGTTTCATCCACATCGATGCGCTGCAGCGATGTAACGTGTGATGAAAATTAGTGGTCGTGATATGATTTTCGGCAGAATTCTATATAGATTGGAAGAATCTTAGATCTTACATAAGGTAAAACACCCAAGAAAGTTGGTTTAATGAGCTAATAGTTTTTGAGGTACGTGACTGTAAAATGTTAGTTTTTAAAACCAACCCATGGCTGTCCAAAAATGATGTCTAGGACGTTCACAGCTTGCGTGTATAATTCGACGCTCCATCGCATGTGGAATACAATGAATTTGTAAGCTGACGGTAATATCAACCGAACAAATTATTTTATTTTATTATACCTCAGTTGATCTCTGCATATCGCTATGATGTCTTCTAGTGCCATTCGAAATGCTTGTATGATCACAGTGGGGTGCATTTTCTGTTCCAGAAATGGCTCAGCAGCGGACAACACTTCTCCTGCTAAAACAATAAATTAAAGGTCATTACCGTAAGTCAGCACTTACTGCAAATATGTCACTTTTCTTGAGATAAAAATATATGTAACTATTCTAAACTAGGAACTAAAAACAAATAAAATGTACCTATGTATTTAATAACCTGAGAATTCAATAAAGCATGAAAGAGAACGAGAGCGTGCAATATGGAAGACATTTCAAAACAATAGAAAACATTTCGCGTTCCACAAAACCTGAAAAGACGAAACTTCCAAAATTTGCTGAGTAATAGAATAGCATCCTAGGGGTCATTGTCCACGTTAACACTCCAAAGATAATGCGTGGAATGCAAATACATACCGCCATTACACCACATCCGACAGCCCTGGAACCCCATTTTAGAACGTTTGAAACCACCCCAGTATAACATAAGTAAATTGAAATAAAGCAAAAAATCGACGATTAGACATGGGTAAATATAATTATTAAACACTTGTAATAGACATTCCATGAGATATTATATGATAAATCTTCCAGACAACTCATAAGTTTTCAAAGTGCCATAATATACTAGCGACTATCCATGTTCCCGAAAGAAATATACATACGGGTCTTAAGCAATCTTGGTAATGGTCACAGATATGTACATGCAATGGAAAGATCTTAGACATCCCATAAAAGACAGCAAATGAATATTATGCTTCAGTTCCTTGTGTCAAAAACCTCTAAATTTCATCACGCGATACAAAATCCACGAAGAACCTTGTTTTTGCTGTGCTTACTCTTGACCGATTGATAGCGTTGCAAATAGTTTTTAGGGTTTAAACGACTTGTATTAGAGCAAACACACGGAAATTCTTTGGGTTCACAAAAATCGTCTTGGTCAGTAGATTAAGAACTAACAGTGCCGAAAAACTTCAGTAGTCTTGGCAGGAACAAAATGACTTTGTACCGTTCAACAACACATTGGTGATTTTGGTCTGTGGCTCTGTACCGATGAATCCCCGCCTGTACATCACATGTTCACCAAATCTATGCTGAATTTAGAACGCTGTAAAACGAGGTTACCCAAGGGTGCTGAATTATATTTTAGTCCATAATGTTTAATTATGGTTTTTGCACATTATGAAGGTTCTATTTGTTGGCGACGCGAGCAAGCATATATTATTGTAAGCGCACTGATCATTCTGAATGCATCCATGACTGATGTAACCGTTTTGGCATTGTACTGTATCCCTTGGTACCGCAATCCATTGAACCATGCTTGATTCATGATTTTTAATCTAGTACTAATTTGTTGCTTGTGTGATTATAAAGGTTTTTGACGTTATTAAAAACGATGAGATGATGCATTGGAATGTATGAGTACCCAATGTAACGATTTAAACACGTTCTGTATCTCCTGGCACCCCCACCCCTCTTTTGAAACACACATTAATTCGTAGTTTCCAAATATCATACATCGAACCAACTTAGGAGAACTGGCCTGTCTACAGTGGGGTGGGGGAAAACACCACCATTTTGAAAATCCTTACCATTTTGAAAATCCTTCATGTCCGCCCCAACTCGGTCGAACTCCAAGCTCAATCAAATATAAAAATTTATTTTTTCTCTATGCCAACATTAATTATCGGTATTTCTAATGCTAAAACAGCGTTTTATAGCCTGAGAATACTTGTAGAACCGTAAAAGTACATAAAAATATGGAAATGTTTAGCAATTTGTAACAAAATGTATTCCTCCACTTTGAAATTTCTTACGAGAATGAACATTCCCCCAGAGGTTTCCCCCAGTTTATGGTAGGCCGTGCACAGGCCAAGAAAACCCAGTCCAAAAACCTTTCTGTTCCTCCTGGTCTGAAATATAGTTACGTTCTATAGCCATTCTGATAGTTCAAAAAAGCAAGTTAAGCGGTTAACAATCGAAGCGCGCAATAATTATGCAGGCAATATATTGTGCAACCTAACCGTTACAGAAACCAATATACTGTAACAACATTAAGTGATAGATGTCGAAAACGGCAATTAAAAATGATCTAGAGTGTACTGAAATACAAAGTAATCTAGAAACTATACCCGAAAATTATCCAATATGTAACCGCAACAGCACTGTTTGTTCGAAAAACATTTAATTTAAAGAATCAGGTTTGTGCAGCAAATAAGATAAAACAGAGAAACTAAACGATTCTTTCATAGTCAGAAAACTAAACTGATATAATGTGCACAATATTGATAGCCAACCCACCTAAAATTATAACCGACGTTGTTCCATCGCCTACTTCTTCGTCCTGAGTGCGACTTATTTCGATCATCGACTTCGCAGCTGGATGCTGCACTTGTATCTACAAGCATAAGAAAATTGATTTAACAAATGTCACAAAGAAAATAAAAGCGTAGTTACATCTAATTAGTTCTATACAGAAATATTAGCGGACATACTCACAATCACGCTTGCACGGCCAAACATTTAATTTCCTGTCGTCAATAATTAAACAGCTTTCAAAAGGCTGATGTCTTCGTTCGAATAAATGTCATATTCAGAATGTTTTAAAGATTTACACTATCGGGGCAATTATAATGTTATAAACTCGTTGTTTATACTTCGTTGGTTTCAACGTTAAAAGACAGTTGTTTACATAATGATCAAATAACGTTTCAGTTATTTCACACATATTCCCTGCGACGACTAAATAGTACACGACTAAATTCTCTGTTAAGAATGGTTTAGCAACTAACGCACCGAGTTATTTCAAGGCGATTTTGGATGCTAACTTGCTGAATTCTGTAATCGACCAATATATCTGCGGCTACTATCCTGCCTTAATCTCTTCCATTGACGACTTTACAGAGTTTCCAAAAATTTAACATCTATTTTATCCCTTTTTATTGGAAAATCATGAATTTTAACAAATTTTAGATTAATTTGGAAGGTTCCCTGGTTCATGTCCAGTGTTAAAATTTTTAGCGAATGGAGTCAGATCTAGCACGCCTCTTCAATTTTCTTGAAATTAGATTTACAGCAAAGGTTACAGACACTTGTATCTTACTAGCAAATTTTCTAGGAATCAACGAAAAAACTCTGCATTGGGTGCTGAGTTGCTACCTTGGGTAATGAAGGTAAAGTTATCCAAATCTGCGGGAGTATTGCAAGTCGTTGCATGCTGAAAAACTGCAGAAATATATCTGATTTACGCGCACGATTTTTGCCGATATACCCATGTTCTCTGAAATCCTTGTAGCGAAGTGTCTGAATTGCCGATGTAGTATGCTAAGCAAGCAGAACAAGAATACTGGTAAAATACAGAGGATTTGAATGCCAGACATCGGATCTTTGAATTTAAAGCGGTATTTCAGCCTGCTACCGACTTCAAAAAGGAGTCGGACCTTCATATCACGGAAACGTGTCACGAATATCGAAGGCAGAGCGAAACAGATTTTGAATTTTCTGAACCAATAACATCCGACCACAAAATTCACCGCTGAATTTGAGCAAACTGGCAAAATATCGTTGCTTGACGTAATATAAAGTGGACCTTCACTGGGCTTAAAAATGCAATAGGGATCCATGCCTACATAAGTATAAGTAGGGATTAACTGCTTGCTTCACCTTACGTTTAACATTAACTCAAACTATCAAGTATTCGATCGCGAGGTTAAAATTTATCAGCACTACACTCCAATAATAGCTTTCTGAAAAGCTGATTGACAAATCAAACAAAATGATCCAATCGTTTTGGGTTTTTACCCAAACGCTCAAATAGCTGTTGAATCAGCTAATTGCGAAACATTTTTGCGATGTGAAGCTCCTGATCATTTCCGAAATAGGTGGCAGGCTGAAATACCGCATTAAATTTAAAGGTCCGACTCCCTTGGAACTCAAAACATTTGTAATTTGCCAGTATTCATGTTCCACTTTCTTAGCAGACAAAACGCAATTCATGCCAACATTTAGCTACAAAGATTTCTGCACATATATACGTGTATATCAGCCAAAACAGGTAAAAATCTTAACAACCCGCAAATGCATAATTTTGCAGCTTTTCGATTGCAATGCATTGGCAAATTCCGAAATTTTACCATCATTAGCCAAGTGAATAACTCAGGACCAGAATGCAGAGCCTTTACTTAGAATCTTACTAAATTTGCTAAATAAGCACTCGTACCTCAAACCGCTACATCGGTTTACCAACTCATGAGAAAACAACTTCGACGTTAATTCCTTTGTATTATTAATGTATGTGATTATGTCACTTAAGCTTGATTTCTGTGTTATAGATATATTGCATTGGTTGACAAATATTTAAAACAGTCAAAAAGTTAATAATTTGAAAAATTACATATAATATTACCTCCCTCAAAATTGCGTTACCATCATTGGTCATAACGATACCACCCATTGGATCCATCAGCATCTGAAAGATTTAGTTTGGTGTTCCAAAAACCATATGCTATATATATCAGTATACTAAATATTCTTGATTTGAAAATATGGCCACAAAACATAAGCAACGGCTCCCACAAAGGTTTTTCTAATATGTTCGAGCATTAGATGAAAACCAAAGCGATGGAAACATATGATGAAAGCCACAAAGGCGGTGGCATGATTTTTCAACACGTACATAATTGTCCCTGATGATAAAATGCTTCGGTTTAGAAAACCAAAGAACACTGGCAAGCAGTTGTATTTCAGAAAATGAAAAACAACGCGCAAAAATTATCATGGCCGTTTCATGTTGACAATTTTCGCTGCAAAACTAATATTATACGTCTGCAAACAAACACATCCATTTTAAGATTGCGTTAACTATTAATAGTAAACATGCGATAATGTAAAACATAAATTTCGGCGTGTGCCGGCTTCCACAAATGCGAATCTATTATCTTACCTTTAGCTAGCCCGAGGTCCCAAGATGCTCCGTATAACATCTCAGGCAATTGCCTGAAATCAAATGAAATAAGTCTCAAAAGCATTAATATCTAACCATAATTTTTCAAAACGCATTAAAAACAAAGAGCAATTACTTAATTGATTTGCAGAAAGTCGAAGCCTATAAATTAACATAAACATGAGAGTATTAGTCCCATTTCTCCTTTGAACTGCGCTTGATCTGGTTACGCCGAGTCCGTTATGGCTTTCAGACTTGCTGAATTAGGGAGTCAACGACAGATAAAGTATTCGGGGTACCCAAATTTAAAGAGGCTTCTCCGAAATCAACTGAGTGTTGCGTCCGGGGTGTTTCGTTAGTTTTTACCATCTTCGACGATGAGAGCAAGATGGTTTCCTCATTCCAAAAATCGTTTTGGAATACGCTGATGCACACAACTAAGTTATTAGAGGAGACCTAAACAAAAGAACACTCCTCTAATCGATTGTATGTCCCCTGCAGTACCGTTCCAACTATGTATAATGCGGCATTGTGCGCTCCGTCACTGTATACATATTTGCCAATCACGCTCAAAATTCGTCCTATGTATTAGTGCGCTTTTTGGCGTTAAATCGAAAAACTCTCTCGGGAGGAATCGTCTGATCCTGGCTCCTAAGCAAAACTTGTCGTCTCAATATAAGGCAAATTGCTTCAAACGCTGACGCTACTACTATTCCACGGCATCCTTTCGGCAAGCAACTTTGATTAGTGTACGTCAGTTCACTGAATTAATATAAGATGTATAGTTGAGTATGGTAAAGGCACATATATACCACGACAGAAACATCAGCGAATCAAGGGTGTGCAAAGTGAACGTCCAACAAAACTACATCCTTGGATTAGAAATATGTCATACCAAGAACGTTTGCAATACTTGTAACTCCAAACTCTAATACAGCGACGTGAACGGCTAGCTTTCATTCTGGTTTTTCAAAATTTTTTTTTGGGGCTTTATTGACGTTGACATTTGATACAGTTCAAAGCGTCGCTGAATGCGGTAGTCATGGTTGTAAACCGGATGCTATAACAGAACAAATTGCTTTCGACCATATCGGAAGCAAGGCCCTGCTAGCCGCGAGTGAATCTCAAAAAAGAGTCTCGAATGAGCGAATATTATTTTGGGTGATAATGTTTCTAAGGTTTTCACCCAAAATACTTAAATTAATGCATCCACGTAGCTGCAATAGCAATAGGCGTCCACCAACACTAACCTATCAGGATCACACTGTATGTCACAAGATGCAAAAACATGCCCCCAAAATACTGAAGCTAGTCATATCGTTTAAACCATATTTTAACAAAATTTCGACAATCCGAAGTTTATATTGAAAACACTAAGCATGTAAGTATTTTTATGACTTTTACTACTGAGAAACCAAATACAAGATGCTAATATTAGCATTAACGTTACAACGTTGATGACTGTGACAGCGTTATCCAAAATCACTGCTCGCGTTCGCCATAGCCAATTTCTATATATATATATATATATATATATATATATATATATATATATATATATATATTTGGCGTAGTATGAAAGACTTTTTTGGAGATAATAGGAAAAATCCAGTTTAAAAACATTAAAATTGTGCTATCAAAATATGAAAATATGCCATGACGTGTGATAGCGTTGGTGGACGCCTATTGCTATCGCAGTGACGCGAAATGCACGCTACTTCAGGTTTTGGGTGAAAGAGGAAAACATCACTCACCCAAAAGAACAATATTTGCTCGCTCATTCGAGACTCTTTTTGAGATTCACTCGCGGCTAGTAGGGGCCTTGCTTCCTATATGGTCGAAAGCAATTTGTTCTGTTATAGCATCCGGTTTACAACCATGACTACGATTCAGCGACACTTGAAACTGTGCTCGAATGTCAACGTCAATAAAGCCCCAAAAAAAAATTTTGAAAACCAGAATGAAAGCTGACCGTTCACGTCGCTGTATTAGAGTTTGGAGTTACAAGTATTGCAAACGTTCTTGGTATGACATATTTCTAATCCAAGGATGTAGTTTTGTTGGACGTCGCTGCACACCCTTGATTCGCTGATGTTTCTGTCGTGATGGGTATATGTGCCTTTACCATACACAACTATACATCTTATATTAAAGTCGTGATCTGACAGTACACTAATCAAAGTTGGTTGCGAAAGGATCGTGGAATAGTAATCATAGCATCAGCGTTTGAAGCAATTTCCTTACAGTGTGTTGAGAACGACAAGTTTTGCTTAAATCTGATACCAGGATCAGACGATTCCTCCGAGATTTTTCAATTTAACGCCAAAAAGCACGCACTAGTAGTTTGGATTGATAGGACCAAATTTTTGACATAAACAATTGGCAATGTATACACAAGTGAGCAACCACACCGATGCCCATTATCTAAAGCGGGTGCAGTTGGACAGTTCTGCAGGACATACAAATCGATTAGAGATGTCTTTCTGTTTAGTCTCCTCTAATAGGTTCATATCATCAGCGTATTTCAAGAGGTTGGATAAGAGAACATCGTCTATCTCATCGTCGAAGATGGTAAATAACGAAACACCGTATGTACACTAGTTGATTTTCTGAATAAGCCCTCAAATTTGGGTACCATGAATACGTATCTGTCAGAAACGTGTTAATCCTGGTCAGCAAGTTGCTCTGAAAGCCATAACAGACTAGCATAACCAGATGAGCGTCATGATTGACACGGTCAAAAGTAGATCGAAAGTTGACTTATATTTCATGTTTATGTTAATTTATAGGCTTCGACTTCTGCAAATCAATTAAGTAATTGCTCTTTGTTTTTAATGCGTTTTGAAAAATTATGGTTAGATATTAATGCTTTCGGGACTATATTTCATTTGACTCAGGGTATCGCTGATGTTATACGGACATGCTTGGGACCTCGGGCTATGCTAAAGGTAAAACAAAAGCATATCGCATTCGTGGTAAAGCGGCACACGCCGAAATTTATGTTTTACATTATCGCATGTTTACTATTAATAGTTAATGCAATCTTAAAATGGATGTGTTTGTTTGCAATACGTATAGATTAGTTTTATGGCGAAAATTGTCAACATGAAACGGCCATGAATAATTTTTCGCGTTGTTTTCATTTTCTGCAATACAACTGCTTGCCAGTGTTCTTTGGTTCGAAAACTGGAAAGCATTTTATCATCAGGGATAATTATGTACGTGTTGTAAAAAATAATGCCACCGTTTGTGGCTTTCATCATATGTTTCCATCGCTTTGGTTTTTATTTAATGCTCGAACATATCAGAAAAACCTTTGTGGGAGCCGTTGCTTATGTTTTGTGGCCATATTTTCAAATCAAGAATATTTAGTATACTTGATAGATAGCATATGGTTTTTGGAACATCAAACTAAATCTTTCAGATGCTGATGGATCCAATGGGTGGTATCGTTATGACCAATGATGGTAACGCAGTTTTAGGGAGTAAATATGCTGAACGAAAAA
>JASANE010012666.1:0-40455 GCA_030248225.1 Trileptium ribeirensis
TAATGCAGCAGCGTCACGTCGATATTACATATATAACGGTATATTTGCCGTGTTATTGATAATTATCGTTGGGGACACGACCTGGGGTTCCCCAGTCCGTAACTGGGGGACCGAAAATGCCTTAGAGGCGATTCCCGCTCGTTGATCTGGGATGTACTTCCAGTTGAACTGGGGACAATAAAGTAATGTAACCGTCAGATAACGTCAGAAACATTCAATTTGACATCTTATTGTAATTGCGCTTACTTAAAACAGGAGATTTTGCAAAGGGAAAACTTTGGAGATTTTTTATCCAAAATACAGAAAACTTCAGATGTTTTTAGCTCATTCGACAAAAGGTATTTCTCTGGCGCAGGAAAGTACATGCGGCATGAACTGGGGGAATCTGTGGGAGGTAGACCTACCCAAGGGCATCTCTCTCTACATGGAGAAAGCAGTTCGCCATCTTGTGTTAAAAATATGCGTAAAGTATTTTAAAAACAGCTTGGATGATTGACGAGCAGCATAAACAACTCTGTTGGTGATAAACAATTGTTCCTATTATCGCTCTCCCTTCAAAATTCGCTTATTGAAAGTTGACATTTTTCTTTTTGTAAATAATTCAGAAATCGACGTTTTCCTATTGTTGTTTCTGTGCAGTTACTGTATTTCAGAACGGTGAAGAACATCTTCGAATTTGCAAGGAATGCAAAGATTTGCTTGTTAAGCGCGATCAACAGATTGAATGTCGTAGCCAACCACCGATAATTGCACAAATATATGACGTAAGCTCGCGATAATTTTTTATTAATATTATATGCATTGTTACTGCTTATCATTACGGTTTTTAGCTTACATAAAAGGACATTCATTGGCAGCTCTGTTTGGTACAAGCTTGTCTTCGTATAGAAATTCGGCTTTTTGGTTTTTAATTATTGTGAAGTTTGAATAAATGTTCGATGTTTCAAAAGTGAATGCTTCTAGATAGATTTTTAAATAGCATATATTCTATATTTGTGTAGCTTTGTTCTAATGTTTTGCTGGACCTCGTACTTCCTTTTTTATAGCAAACGTTTTAGTGTGTGTACTATTTTAGCATCGGCTGAATATTACATTCATTATATTGGAGCAGATTCAAGGGATTAGCTGCGGGGGTGGCAACCCATCTGTCGTCATACGACATAAGTTTTTGATGATCGCTTAAAATGTTTCTGTCCATTTTTACATAGCTTATCCCGAAATCTGGTATTTAACAAAATTATTTTACCAATATACACCCTGATTAGATGATTATTGATTTTGTGTGTTTTTGGGTATTTTTCGAGAATTTTGCACAGCAATAATAGGACTATTCATATGAAATTCTTCAGCAACCGAAATTAACTTCTAAAAACCGGTACTTCACTGCGACCTGTATTGACCGGTGTGTTTAAGAAGAACACTTAACAACATGAATCGGACTTATTATCCATCCACTTTAAATATGGTTACTATTCATAACGACCCTCACTTAGCAGCTCTGTCAACCATTGAATCTGGTTTTGACCTGTGTCTGGCTTCCTAAAACTTTTGGTAAGTAGTACAGGTTATTTAAATTAAGGTGAATTTCGTTTTGCATAAATTTCAGGTCATGAAATGGTAAAAATTTTTTTATTTGTTGTGTGTTATCGTTATTACCAATTCTTTCGTGATCGTTTTATTACGACATTGTGAAACATAAATGCACAAGGCTGAGGCCGTTAGTCTTGAATTAAGCCATTTCGAAAGCATTGTAATGTTATATATTTCATAGTTACCACAGGAAAATTATTTATTGCTGACTGTTTCTGCCTGGAGAAGCTTCCAATCAGAAATTTATAGATTTTCCGGTCGTACCTGGGGTGACGATGGCCCCAGGTTTTTGCTTCCTCGCCACTTTTTGGCTCTGCATTGTTTAGTTTAGTCTTGTACTTTTGTTGTTGTTGTTTTTAAATTTTGTTCTGGTCACCGGTGAAGCACCAGCTCATACAAAAATTGAAAACATGTTTTTGTAAAATTCTATTCCGGAGCTAAAAAACAAACTCATAAATCATATTTTTATGCGGTCTTCAGTATAAAGTCTTCAGTCGTCGTCACGCAAGTAACCAGTAATAATACATTTTATTTCCAATTTTAGCGACTAATTGGGTTTATTGTTGAAGTGGAGAAAATATTTCCGACGTATTACAAAATGGCCGAGTCATTGAAGTATGTTTATAAAAATTATTGGATTAAGCAATGCTAGTGCTAATTTGAATAACTTCAGAATTAAAGATGTTGGAATCGTTTACAGAAATTGCAATGAAATCACATCGTGTGTCTTTCCTGTACAAATGAACCTAAAACTTGAGGGCACGAACCCAGGACGGCTTAAATTTTCTAGGTACTTTGGTAACATCAGGTCAATCGTGTGAATGCGATGTGTAATTACAGTTGTTTGTGTCTTTCAGACTTTCAGACACATTTATTTTTAACCCGAGATTTCTAACCTTTCCATAAAATTGGAATCCAAGTGAGGTTTTTCAAGGGATTGAGGCCTGGGAGGTGCAAAAACATGGGTGAAATTCGGAGTTGGAGGCATCTATGTTTGGGGGAGGGCTATCTATCTCTCACATTATGGTGTGCCCAGTTGTGTTATATAAGTTTACTTCTGTAGATTATGTTTTTTATGTTGTTATTTAACACAATAGCTGAGATTTTAAGTATGTTTCTTTAGGTCTTTTCGGTTAACTCTTCCCAGCTTGAAAGTCAATTTTGAAGCTATGGCGGTAGTTTTAGTAAGTATCATTCGATTTAGCCCGACGAGCTGGTCCAGAAAAAAATATATTTCTGCCATTTTTATGATAGTTTTTTTTGCATTTTGGGTTTCCAATTGGCCTACTTTCGTACCCAAAACTTTAGGTAAAAATCTTGATAAATATATAATTTTATATATCATTCTCACATTGACTACATGAGGCGAATGGTGGTAAAATCGGCTTGTGGGTGCTTGATGATGAAGTATGTGTATTTTTCCAACAATACCTATACCTACCAACCTGTATCTAACGATCACCAATCAATTGAATAGAACTAAAATTTTTTACTGACATGCTGATTTTGAGAATGTCACCTGGCAAATGCAACATGTCGGTAAACATTTTGAATACCAGCATCGATATTTAGACCAAACCAGTGCATAGTAACGTACCCTATTCTTATTATTACTAAAAACAAACACTATTATTTTCTGAAAATGAGCTTTTTACCGTTCCACCTTATAATAATATTTTTCGGTTTATAACTGGACAAATTCGGAATTTTTGAATGATCACTGAAACTCGAGTTAGTATTCTGTGCTGGACCTTTATATTATTTTGTGGGTTCACGGGATAAGGACTTATTACCAGTTATGTGAAATCCTATTCGTGAGGCTAAGCTTAGGCATAACCTAAGTCGCAAATTCGTAAACCGATTGAGCGATTTTAATACCGTCGAATCAGCTCGCCGGTGCGGTTCGAATGATATATAAAACTATATATTTATCGAGAAAATATTTTTTCAAAAATTTTGGGCACGAAGGAAACCCCAAAAAATATTTTGCCATAAAAATAGTCGAAAGGGCTCGTGGAGCTGAGCCGAATCGTACTAATTAAAATCACCATTGCATCTTCAAAATTGACTAATTTCGGACAGTGGCTAATCGAAAACACCGTTCCCTTTTGTAGTCGTAGGACTATCATGTCTACTTAACTATCACGTCGGTAAATGATGTAATACGCATACACACATGTTACAGACTACTATTATAAAAAATAATATATTTTTTCATATTATAGCCTATCGTTTGGTGCTAAAACAGTCTAATATTTGCCGGGTTACAATATTCAGCTGTAGTTGTTCTCGAACAAGGCCAAAATTAATGTCAACTAACATTTATAAAATTTTCCTTTGCGTTTGCATTTTGCATCAAGCAATTTGATTTTCGCATATTCTAGTACCTACAAATACCGTTGGTGAACCAACAGGTGGCTTTTAGGTGGAAATCATTTAGCCTTTCAAGTCAAAACCTGTGTTTCAGCATAGAATTGCCTAGTGAGATCCCATTGCATTGGGCAACAAGACTCAGTTTAAGTTTAGACTCTTTTAGTAAGAGCAAACTCCTCAGAAGCGAACTCCAGATAATTAAGATAGTAATGCGAGTATGTGTATATTCATACATAGGGCTTTAGTTTGTTGAAACGGGCCGTGAAACAAGCGGAGTTTCCAGTGTGCTAGGAGGAAAATCGTGCAAATTTATTTTGTTTTTGTCTGTTTCTGTCATCCATGACTCATCGACGGGTTCATTGATTTCGATAATATTTTTGTTCGATAAAAAAGGACGAGGATGTGCTTTTAGTTGAACGCCAACAGATCCGACCCCTTCGGTGTCAAAATGGCACAAAACAAACTTTTTATGGGTTCTTTGCCAAATTTGGCTATACAGGTACCAGTATTTCGCAGTCCATATCTCGCGACACAGGCTGTGCATCGAAAAAGCTCATCAGCTCAGAATCAGCTCATCGAGATCTAACACTAGGGTGACAACGATTTTTCCTGGGTCGCTGTGGGCCAGAATATCGCTCGTCTACCCTTTACCAGAAACAGCGATGTCTCAAATTTCGACATGTTGCGTTTGCCGGATTAGTTTACCTTATAACGAGTGTCTATTAGGTGATCGAGCACGCTGAATACGATCGTTTTGCTATCTAGAGTTCAACTTGACTTTATTATACCTTTTCATATGATTTCAATGGTTTTACGGTCTACGAACCCGATTTCCAAAATGTAGAGAGTTTTTATTTGGTTATTTATTGTTTGCAGTGTATCAAGAGTGGCCTATATATAGGTTTTTCGGTATGCTGACTCGAGGTTTGGTTGTCTACAGTCCAGCACGAATATTATGGTTTGTATTCAGTATCTTGGTTATGCTTTGCGTAAAAGGTACGAAGAATCATCTATCGCTTGCGAGTTACTAGTATACTATTCCTAAACTTCGTCTTTGTGGCGGTTTTATATTGTTATAAATATTGTGTGAATAAACTAATATCGATACATTATTATTGATATTGCAGTTCCGGTGAATCGTTGTACAACCTGCGAACTGCTCAGGAGCTGCGTTTGAAAATTATGAAGCTACACGAGCACATTGAATATGTGAGGTAAGTAAATATATGAATATTACATATAAATTTATTTCCTGTGCAATTGCATACTCATGATGTGGTATTTTGGGCTCTGTTTGGCGCGGGGGTCATTCGGGTAGTGCGGCTTGGCTGTGACAAAAGTTTTGCTTTAAAACGTCCTTTTTATTTTTGGCTTACAGACAATGACGAAAGTTTTGAATATTTTTTACTACGTTACTATAATAATTTTCATCTGCGGACGTGTTACAAAACGACAGCTCCGATAAATCCTTGAAATGCATAATAAGAATTACTAGGTTTGCTTTTCCCCAGATTTTGGTTTTAGTATGTTACAGCTATATTTACTATTGTGGCTTAATGCTATTCTTACGATATTAGCTTAATGTTTCAATATAATGCTAAAATTTATCATCGTATTGTCAGTTTTTGCACTGCACGTCCATATTCATAAAGTTATTAAGTGTAGTCGTTGCCGGAAATAAGTGCAACATGGCCGATCGAAATGTCGTCAGATTTCGATTAAACGACACTTCGAGCAATGTTAATTCACTTTATTTCGAGTTTAGCGTAATATAAATAATTTATTTCAATTTTTTTTAAATTGGATTAATCTCCATTAAACGAAATTTTTCACGTTTTCAACTGAACTAATTTTTAATATGGTTTTTCGTACAAACGTGCAGCGCGCGAACAG
Source organism: Trileptium ribeirensis (assembly GCA_030248225.1). Lineage (NCBI taxonomy): Eukaryota > Metazoa > Nematoda > Enoplea > Enoplida > Thoracostomopsidae > Trileptium > Trileptium ribeirensis. The sequence goes on from JASANE010012666.1 coordinate 5,857, forward strand.
TGAAAATTGAGCGACCGGCGAGCGAACATCGAACTAATATCGAGAGAGCAGTGATTAAATATCGAACGAAGAGCTGCCATTTCTGGAGTGTACTAACAAATTACACCTTATCTAAACGCCGAATTAAAGGCTACATTAAAATGGTTGAGCTCCGATGACGACCACAATGTGACCTAACATTTTCTAATCTTAAGCTTAATAAGTGGAATAAAATATTAATTTTCAGAATGAGTTTTTTTGCAAAACAGTATATTTTGCTGCGGTCAAAATTTTATATATATGTCGATAGTACATTACTCGACACAATCGACCGCTGTTCACTCGTGACTTGCTCGTGGGAAAATAAAATTTTATTTCGAAATTTTAATATTTGTTTCTGTTTGCTCGCTCGTAAAAAAACTGTGGCGGGTAATGCATTTTATATTTATTACAATTTTTAAGCAAGAAAATAATAACTCTTGGTCATCCAGACGACTCAAGTGGTTCCGCCGACATAGCACTAACGGTCCCACCCCGTCAAGCATTGCTACAACGAAATATTCGCTCATTCGCTATGTCTTTTCTTCAGGACGTAAGTTAAAATGCATTTAAGTGTTACATACATAATTAATACACAAAATGAAACAGTGTAAAGATTGCTGTGTATAGAACTTGGATTAATAAAAATTTTTTGGGTGAATATGTTGTTTATGAGTTTTATGTCAGAGATTCGAAAAAGTGATGTTGCTGCTTAGCGAAGAAAATACACGAATCCCTGGGTTCGACGCTCTTGCAGAGAAGACACTATATGTAGTGTTATAGCTCTAATGAAGGTTTAGGAAGAGCGTGTTTGGATCTTGTTACTCATTAAGCGGGTTTACATGGGTGATTTTTGGCATCTGTCGATAGGCCTCGTGGAAAGAAATTGAATGTATTACTACCGGATTTAGGCACCGGTTCCTTGGATAATGGAAAACACCGATTTCAGAAATTAGTTACTGGATTGCGACTTCCTTCTTTTTTCCATCAAGCACTAACGTGGCAACGATGTTGTCTGGAGTGTTAAATTTCATAGCAATCGATGTGTTTCGAGACAGTAATGGTGCGGAACTTGATAGACCTAGGATAGCTTACCTCTGTTTGGAATTATGACCAAAAATCTGTCAAACGTCGCCATTTCCGCCAAAAATGTCGGGACTTGGAATGATTTTGGAGGTGTGTTAAACATTTTAGTATTGCACTTGCACATAGCGAGTACAATAATCGGGAATATATATCATCCCGTTTGTTCAAGCAACATGGCTGATATTTGTTGCTTATAGCTATGTACATCTTTCTAAATTACATATTGGACACTCAAAATTCATCATCTTGGCGACAAGACAAGCTACTAGTACGAAATATTATGTGCTATTATGTAATGCATTTTAGTTGATTTATGATAACCAAAACATATACATAAATATAAAACAATTACGCAATAAAGTAACGAAAATATGGGAGGCATATTGTTGCTGAAAATCGGATTCATCGCTCCTAAATCCATTGAAAGCCTCTGCAAAGACATGAAACATTCGTGCTGGACCGTACAGAACCAATACAACAAATTCAACTTAAACAATTGCAAATGCGCTCGTCTGTTCCCGCCTTTTACACACTTACTTTTGTTTGTGACTGTAGTTTTCGAACAAACATGAGACATGTATCGAAGGAACAACTGTCATTTCTGGCGGGGATCAGTTCCCAGCCAGAAATGACTGTCGGATGTAAAACAAATTTGAAGCGAACATCGAACATTATTGGAATAGTGTCTGTCTAACAAATGTCGCACCACAAAATAGTCAACGAACGCATTTCGAGCAGTTTCGATCATGTTTTGGACAAGTATACCAAAAATTTCAAATTTAAAATACACATTTAACAGGCACTATCGTTCTTGAACAAATTTCGAAGAGCGGCCATCTATGGCATGGATTGTACATACTTTCGACAAAGATACCACGTACTAAAATACGTTTCAACCATAAAATGTGATAAATGCACCCTGAACACCCAAAAATTTTAATTCTTTTAGTCGCAATTTCGGATGCAGTTGCGACCGCTAGGAAGGGGGTGAATAAGGGTCTCACATAAACAAATTGTTTACTTTATTCAAAAAGAGAGTTGAAACGTAAACAGCTTAAAAATTTACTTAGTTTGACTTCGAAATTAACTGTTTTATTAAATTTTCAATGGCAGCACTGCATTTTTCGTTGTCAGTGAAAATATCTTGGTGGGAAATAGATCAGTGAAAAGAACGCACTACTGGTCACGTTCGAACCAGTAGGCTTCTTCTCTATTCGTTGAAAATTTTGCCATGGGCATGAATTGCAGACTCCCTGGTTTGGAACTGGGGGGGGCGCCTGAATTTGCCGGGCTGCATAAACTGCGAGGGGTGCTCAGGTTTCGAAATCTAAATATTTACAAATTGAAGTTTTTAACCAAACGAGCTAATTAAAAGCGTCTTAGACGGATCAAAAACGTCTGTCTTGAGGTTAGTTGCAAATTTTCAACCAATGTTTTTGCTAAAATTACTAAATTTTTAACTTGAAAAGCGGATTTTTGTAAAAAAAATTTTGTTATTTGTTTAGGCCAATTATGTAGATATGTTTTTATCGGGGGAAGCAAAAATTTCGACATGGGCACTAGCCGGGTAGCACTAGTCCTTTGCCAGATGGCACTGAAAAATGGCAGGTGGCCCACTCCCGCCTCCACTTTGGTGAAGCTACACAAAGGTTCGCCTTCCCTCCCGTATTCTGGAAGACTGGTATGTTCATTTGGGAATTTATTAAGGTGTAGCAAAGTGCGCCAAAGCGAAACTAGTGTGTGAACTAAACTAATTAATAAAAAGACTGCTGCTTACTGCTTTGCGTTTTGCAATAACTAGGTATTCTATCGAACTTATTTCTAAAGCCAAAAATTCTTTATCTTTCGCCAAAATTAAGTGTTTTGAAATTCGTGATGCGTAGTGAAAAGACAAGAATGCTTCGTCATAAGTCAGCAGTATCGTCGTATTTTGTCGGGAATTTGTATTATGTACACAATATTTGGCATTTTTAGAATCTTTTTTTTTCAGTGTGTTATACTTTTTGCAGATGGCAACAGCAATGCCAAGCCTACCAACCGAAGACGAGTACAAGAAGCTTCAGGATGATCATAAAGAGTTATTGAAAAGACGCATTGAACAGGAACGCGCTCAACAAGCTGCGTACGCATCTACTAGTCCTGTGGTTGCACGGGTGAGTCCCAACTTACATTGTACGAAATAAAACTTTTAAAAATTGCAATACGTTTTAGTTAATGTGTTTTGCCATGTGCGGGTCGCTTCATTGTCCGCATTATGCACAGCACAGTTCCTGTCAGAAGTGACGGCTAGACTTACGTTTTGGACTTGTTGGAACGGTATTAGTACAGTGACGGACAAAATAAAGCACAAAAACTAATGTAACAACCGCTACGGCTTACGATTGCGTTTACGTTGGTTCACAAAAAAACAACAAAAATTTGTAGCAAATCTCGCCGTGGTTTTTTAGCATGGATTACTGTGCAGGAGCAGCAAAATATTTGGAATGCAAAAGCAGTAGTAATGACGGAAAAAGTAGCTCAACCTATGCTCTGTCATCTTAATCGCTAGCTTTTTAGTGACCAATTCATCCACGTGGTGCAGAATGTGGCTCATTACAATAATGTGATACATGGTTTCATAATTTGCAGCAACGACTGTATCCGTTTAATAGAATAAAAGATGAGGTTGCATTGTGATTTCATTGAAACACAATACAGGAACTACTGTATTAGAACGTCTACTTTAAAACTGAAGGGGTATAAAATTGACTCTGGAAAATTAAAATTGATGGGTTTTGATTGCACCTGGAAATTGACTGTGTGCTTCCAGTTTATTACCACTCGCAAAAATTTACAAATACTGAGTAATACTGCCGTATTATACGATATGTACTCAGATGATTACTGTGTGCTCAGATGATTACTGTGTGCTCAGATTTTGCAGCACCCACAAATTTGCAACTACATGGATCAGATGTAGCACTCAGAACATTTTCCATCTCACTTCAGTTTTAAAGTGGAAGGATGTTCTGAAGATGGTCCCTGAGAGATATTAAAATTACCATATTCAAACTATGTATTACTGTATTTGAATCGTATGTATTATCTTGATCTGGTAGTGGAGAAGTCACTCCGTGCCGATTCCGGTTGGCTATGTTTGAAATTAGTGTAACAGCAAACATATTCGTCAAATTGGGTTCAAGTTGTAGTTCTGCGATGTGCTTTCTATATTTCGGATTGTATTTCTGCAAATGATATACACATAATAATGCGATGCTTAATTCTAGTTTGAGTACTGATCAGAAATTACTGTCAGTTTTCGAGCGATGAGTTGCAAGAGAGGGACTGCTCGAGATTTCAAATGCATTACAGTGAATAATAAAATGCAAATTTTTAGAGAGTTGCTTTCTAGATAGAATCGAACTAGCGACAGTCATTTTTGGGCGGGTAGTGTAATCTAAAGGTGGAAAAAGGCGGCAGCCCATTATTTAAGGATTATAATTTTTAACGCAACTTATATTTCGAAACGCACTCTTTTATTTTTAATTTGAAACGGATGAATCACAAGTGGGTATCGAGCTGGCGACAGTCAGTTTCGAGAGAGTACTCTACAGACTACATAGCTCGCCAACGACAAAGGTTGTATGCAGCCCAACATTGTTTGGAGTTTGTAATTTTTAACACTACTTTCAAACTATTTCATGTCTATTTAATTCAAGCAGAAATGTACTATTTTGTACTGCCTCTATCGGCAGAAAGCAACATTGGTACGTCATAGCGCCGCAAACATTTTGTTAATTCACTCCATTAGTGGGTTTTAGTTAGGAGCAAAATATTTTGTCTACATTTTTGTACCCTGCGGCACTTGTTTAAGATAGAGACTAACAAATTTGTGCTTTCTAGTGAGAGGTTGTACATATTTACCTAACTAAAATTTAAAACGATGCGGTTATACGATCATATAAACTTTTAAATGCAGTTTGTTTTTAAACCTAAATTCAATGTATCGCTGTGCTAGCTACTTATCGTATAGCGTGAATTGTGTATAATACGTTGTTACAGCTATAATTTTTGCTTAGTTCAATCAAGATACGTATTTGTTTCAGGGTTCACCATTGCGGAACAGCGAATTATCACCGCAGCAGAAGCAACGAGACCATTCCAAGAGTAGGCTATTGTCCAAACAGCATCATTATGCGCACGTAAGTAAACGTCACGAATGTGGTATAGGTAATATTCTCAACCTTAACCGCACAGTATTTATCAAAATTGGCTTCGTTCAAAATTTCTATACTAAAATATTAATAATACCTTTACTTATCAGCTAACTACTTTTGCACGAGCGATAATTATTTTTGGCAAGCACTGGTGTTTATGAATTTGTACCTCAAAAAATATCGTAGCACCGATTGGACCTCTGGCAGTTCTGTGGAAGTACAGTACGTACCAGATTAACTGTCGGTTTTCGAACGAACAAGCACTTGTATAACATTTTTCGGACATTTGGCGGTTCTTGTACAGCCCTCCACAAATGACTAGTGTTGCTGATATCGAGCAAAGAATGGTCATTTTTGGCTGTAACTGTGCTATCCAAGCAATGAAATGGACATTATAATTTGTTGAGGGTGCCATGGAAAATTGGTCCACGCTTTGCCTTCATTTACTATTTCAAATGTCAGAAACATTCAGTTTGTAATAATTTAGACAAATTCAGATTATTCCATGTATGTAGTACTTGAGTAAACATTAATTTCGAGCACCATGATTGTTATTTTGTCAAAATCATTTTAGCAACATCGTGCAAAAATTCGCGCTTAATATTCTACCATTCGTATTAACAGCTTCCAGTACGGTATCCGTAATGTAATAACGCAGTTTTAGTGCGCGACATTTTTTCATTTCGCACGTTTATTCTCATCTATAGAATATACTTGTGACTCCAAAAGGGACATTAGTTGTAATCGCAGCTTATTTGTACTAGTAACTAGCTCGATGAGTTGAAACTGGGCCATTATGCCAAGTGTTTTTGAGTATGAGTTCCTTTAAAGTTACAATAATGCAACAATACGTTATGCAATGCAATAAATAAAGGCACATAAATAACGTACTATTAGGTTCAGCGCATATTAGTATTATTTTTTAGGCTTGAGAAAAGCGTTACTGGGTATAAGGAATAGATGCTTAACGATTTAATAATTTTAGTCAACATTTGTCAAATTCTTATTTCAGCATATTGTTCAATTGCATTTGTCAACATCCTGCTCACTAATAATTTATTGCCGATTTCGTTTAGGACGACGAAGGCTGGACCGCTGATACAAAGAAAATTGTTATCAATCCGTTTGGCAGTGACGACGAAACACCGATCGATCCACTTGCTGAACAAATTGTAATTATTAAAAGGTAAAAAATTTTAATAATTTTTATGATGCTTTTAGAACTTCGGGTTATAAACTGTCGTATTATAAGTACAAAAAAATGCAAAATTCTATGTTTCAGATTTAGTATATTTTTAAAATAGCTGATTATTATGAAATTGTTTTTCTGTGCACACATTATTTTCTGCTGCGATGGTTATTAATTATTGTCACAGACAGAAATAATTCCACAAAAACGAACGAAAGAACGTTCGTTCTTATGCGTTTTAGCGTGCATTTTTATGCACTTATTTTTGCACGTGACTGTAAAATAATTATATTTTGGCCACCTTGTATGCCAATAGCTTTTCATTAATGTGCTGTTGGAAAGAATATAGACATAACTACTGACATTTTGTTAACAGTATAGCTAAATCCGATGAGCAAGTTTCTGATCCCCAATTACTGTCCATACCAGAAATCCCGCTTTTTTTGCAATGTTCGAGGCTCATTTTTGATGTTTCTTCAAAAATCTTTACCATTTTTGTTCAAATTGTATTACACAAGATTTACATTATTGTGGTCCATAATATCAGATATTATCTGATCGAACAGTGAGCGATCGAAAGTGCCTGTTAAATGTAAAACGTACAAATGAAAAATTAAACTTAAAAATACCGTTAGTTTTAATTATAATGCTAATGTTGCTCAAACAGTTTGTCAAACTGTTCGACCTGCGTACGAAAAATTTTTCTGCATGGAAAGCTCTCGCTCGAGCTGTGAATGTTATTTCCGGCAGGAACTGTAATGACTTTTTATCTGTTATGGACATAGGACGATGTTGACTATATTTTATTATATTATGATTATAGCAATAGACCTATTGACTATTTTTTATGGTCATAGTATGTTATATAATTAGGGTCACACAGGACTTTCACGATACCTGGTGTCTGCGGAGGACAACCTTTTTGGGCTCACTAATTTCAGACGTCATCGGGGCATTTCAGATTAAAGTTGAAGCATTATTATATTTTTGATGACTTGAATATGTCATTGTAAGAACCGTTTCAGCAGTTTGTGTTCGCCATCTTAATAATGCATTAATGAATGGTTAATATTTTTTGCGTTAGATTGAATTTTATTGAGATATAGCAATCACTTTAGAGTAGTCGAAACTATCTTAATCTTTAGATCTCATTCAGTATTATGTACCCTGCACTGCTTAAGCGTTTTTTTTCAATGTGGGTTCTGGGTATACGAAATTCATACTGGCCGCGAGCCTTGACAGTGTTGAAGTTTCATAAAGTATGTTACCATATATTTTAGTTTACACGCAAAACTCAAATTTCTCTAAACAGATCGATTCGAGCGGCAGCTCGTTTGAAAGATTTGCTTTGGTTTTTGCCGGATTCTAACATCTCCACCGCCGCCCCCCTTCTCCCTAAAAAAGGGGCTCGGGTCGGGTTCCAAAGGGCCCAAAAATTACATTACTTATTGTAACGGGAGAACCAGTGTAAAAGATATCTGTGAGAGACTAAGCTGATTTTTCAGAGCAAATAAGTCTCTACATATATGATTGCTTATAATGCTTTGCTGCACGGTTCTTTTAGTACCTAGTATTTGGGTGAAAACGGCTTCTGAAATAGGGCCATGAGGCCCAAACCACACGTAAACGGTAATATCGCCATAACCTTTCGAGGTATATTGTGGTTTTGGTCTCATTTTGTGGAGAAATTTATCCTGCATGTAGTTGTTATGGTGTGCTGCTATTGTCATTGTTTACGCAGCAGGGTTTGGGTCAAAACTTGTTTTTCTGTGGACTCATGAGGCTCAAAATATACGGCAATGGTAATATCTCTGCAACCGCTCCATCTGTATGGGTGTTTATGGTTTAATTTTACAGAGTAATTTGCGATCTATGTATTTGCACATTGCCAGCACGAGAAAATGGTCGTGGATTGCAAATTATTTTTGTTGTACTGATATAGCGGCTTGTAACAGTATTCTTTTTACACATACATAAATATTTATTATGCAAATGATTTGTTGAATTACAAAATTTTAGTTACATTCGCCAGGCAGCTGAATCCGGGCGGCTTGAAGAGGTAAAAACTCTTGAGGCAAATCTAAAAGAACTACAAAGCGCATGGAAGCGACAAAAGGCTGAAGAAATAACGACGCCTCGTAACAGTGTTGATGAAACGCCGGATTAGATTCTCAAGCAACACCAATGCCATGGTTTCATCACCTCTGACTTTATCCTTTGCTGCATTAGGCTGATTTTATATATGATTAGCTTAGAGTCAATTGATTTAGCGAAAGAAACAAGATTCCCGATACGTAGTCTAAAATAGTATAATAGAGGACTTTATGTACATATTCTTCCAGCGCCATTGCTACTCCCTATGTACAACTGGGAACGTCGAGCAACAACAACTAAGTAAGTTTGTGTACAACTTGTAACAGTAGTCGCCAGTAGGTACACTGTAACTGTTGATTCGGAGTGTTCCCTTATTCGACAACTAACCGGAGCAATTTCTACGATGGCTATGACTGGTTGGTGCCAAGTCTCATCGTCCAGATTACAGTGTATACAAATTGGTGAGAACGAACCAATGTGCTTATTTACGTGCATTAATACTTCGTCTTGCGAGTATGGATGGCTTTTGTGATAATGATTGTAGAACTTGGCTTACACAGCTACTATAATAGCTACATACATATCAAAAATATTGCTTGTAGAATCTCTATGTTTTGTAATTTCCTGTATAATTAATTGTGTTCTTGTGCAGTATTTCACTAAGTTAATACCTATTTTGTTTGCGATTTTCTTTGCATAAACGCCATCTGTTTGAGCTTAAAAAAGAGTGTTTCATAAATATAATTTTGTTAGCAATCAATTTCAGTAAGTGTGATCATTCATCAAATATTTATATAAATGCGACTTCATCCTATTATAAATATAACGAGTGCATAACGGGAAGAGCATGGCGGTTGCCTTTGACTGTATTTTTAAAGCTGCGTTAGACGTCTTAGTATTTTCGGTCTACCTAGTTTCCTTCATTTCTGACCTCTTCAAGTTGACCCTACCTTTACGGGGGTATGTGCGAACAGCAGTTAATGAGGGTTTTGTTGACAACAAACTGTCATATTTTATACGGCCCTCGCGAAACTGTGAACTTCAATTTACCCTACTCTCACAAAAATAGGAGTCAATCTGTTTTAACCTCCTATTATTGCAAGGTAACACCGAACAGCTAGTACAGATTAATGTTAGAGCTTGTCATACCCTTCCCTTATGTGCTCTTACCATATTACTACCTAAGTGTAGTGTCATGTTTTGTGTATTTAAATTAAATTTGAATAACCCTAAACGTTATCTTTCTTAGTCTGAATGCTGTATGAAATATAATTTTTGAAATTTAGTGCTGGCTGTTTTATAACTGTTCTCGGACCGTGATTCATTGTTAGTGTACTCTTGATCTACCATGATAACGATAACTATATATTAGCATTTCCAAAAAAATTTACTGTTCGTTGAATGTACATACTACCATAGTGATTCACATAAATCGCTGCCCATAAACGTTGCTTAGGATAGTTTAGCGCTTGTACTATTGCTACGCGGGCATCTGCCTGGAAAATATTTATTGTCCTGTCTTAATGCTGGTCACCATGGGTCACGCCGTTTTTGGAGATGTCCCATTACCACCTGAATTCGTGCAAATTATTAATGGTGTGCATTATTATTCAAAAGCTTACATAGCGCTATCCGAAACTCCCCCATTTAGGTTGGCAAAAGTTTTGTGTTGTACTATGTATAATAAAAATATATCGTAAGTTGTGTAACGGTTTCTCAATTGCTTCATGTTTCACCGTATATGTAGAGTTTCTGATCAGTTCGTTATATGTGATATATTAAGGAAGTTATTTATATATTGGTTTTCAACGATCCCAATTGTTAGTTGTTTAATCATATACATATTAACAATATATCGAAAATCAACAGAGATAAAGCTGGTTTTTTAACTGAGGTCGCCAAGATCGTTGCCAGGGTGTGTGTAATTTTCGTATCTCCGGTTCAGGACGATTATTTGGGTGTTTTTTATTTCTTTTACCAAAAATTACAGTATTGCTAGACAAAAACGCAAATGAGTATTTTTCTAATATTTTTTCGACACAAAAAATTCGTAAAAAAACGTATTATATATATTGCTGTAGTTCAATTATTGCAAATACACCGGCAGGGTTTAAAAGCTATTTATTTCCCATTTTAGAAGCATACGTCCAAAATTGTAGTTTAGCATTTTCATATTTAGATATTCCCGTTTAGTTTAATAGCACGCATACACTTTAAAAAGACTGCGTCAAATTTGAATGAGAGCGATGTCAGATAGAATCAAACTGACTAACTCGCTCTTGGAACAGGTTTTAGCATCCATTTTTTCAAATATTTGGCTCACTTTCCTAAGCCAAAAAAGGACCGTGACTGAGACAAAGTCTGACTCAGAGTTTTTAGAGTGTGAATTCGGTGCATTTAGTTCCTCATCAGCATGTCTTCCGGTTCCTGCACGGCTACAAAAGTTTCAGCAAATGTGAGGTCGTCGCAGTTTCATGTATGTGTCATCTGTTCAGCTGTGACATGCGTAATTCACGTTATAATGGTCACACCCTTTGGAACTTATGTACCCTTGACAGTAAGACATACTTTACCGGACACGGTATTGCTGACATCGCACATAATTATTTGAATGGGACAGCTAACGTACCGTTTGCATTGGACACTGACGGTTTGCTAGACACTCTTTAAATAACTTAGGGCGTGGCTGACACCGTGTTTACATAACTTCGTGAACGTGTGGGAATCGCCATGTGGGTATTTGCATCTCCAAATTGTCAACTGGAAAAACCATGGCAAAAATAACCACTTCAAGGCACTATTTCAATTTTTACGTTTAAATTATTGGTATCGTCACATCGGCCCATGTCAACTTTAGGGGCCGAAGTATAATGCATGCCACGCCATTCTCGTTATACTAAGCCTAAGCCATGGTTTTAGCCTTGGCTAAGGGCCTTATATTATATGAGACATACACTAACCCTAAGCTTAAGTCGGGGGGCTGCTGCCCCCCGAACCCCCCGCTCTAAGCTGTTCTTTTTTCTAACGTTATAACGTCTGGTCTCTAAAGTTGACAGGGCCGTCAAATCTATGGCTTTATTAATGGTGTAATATATGTCATGGTATGGCTGCAGTTTCCATGACAGAGGTGTGCGCATGCAGAAATTACTGAGCCCGCTGGTATCCGCGCAGATCGAAGGGCTGTCCATCGCCTTTAGCCCGTACCCGCGCTATTTTTTCAGTCCCGCAAATTATTGGATCCTTAATGGCTCAACATATTTATCGCTTTGCGTTTTAAAGCCATTCTAATTTTGTTAATTTTTTGATAGCGGATTCTTCGCCAGTAATCTGTCGCTGCCCAAGTTGCACGAAAAGGACGTGATCCGCTTTCGCAGCCCGCCTCCCTACCGCCCAACCAACTACCCAAATAGAAGCTCACTGGCATTCAGGAGACTGCCGCTCCGTGCCCAGCACAGAAAGATACTGTATTTGCACTTCTGCAGGGCCTAGTAAAGGGATCCTCCTTGTTGTCAGCAGGGCCTACTAAAGGGAACTGTCTAGTGGCTTCCACAGAGTCCATTAAAGGGAACCGCCTAATTTCTTCTGCAACGTCCACCATAGATGAATTCTTCTGCAACGTCCACCATAAATGAAAAGTCTGGTATAAAATCTACGACGCAAAGTAAACGGAACCGCGTATAGGCTTCTACAGCGTCTGGCAAAGGGGGCTGCGAGTCGTCGAGTGGTCTCTACGTCGACGGCGCCCACTAAAGGGAATTACCTAGTGGCTTCTACAGCACCCAGTAAAGGGTCCTTTGGAACGTTTGAAATACTAATAGGGAAAGGAAGTCATGAACTGCTTTTAAGTGGGCACATCATTTAGTAAGCTCTGTGGCTCGGTTATGCAAAATTTTATGCCAAAATTGGATTTCTCTGAGTTGGTCACCACCCATGTTCCTCCCAATAAAAATAAATTTATCACCCTGGCACCGGAATGGCGGCCCGCCGGCATGTATGCTTTTAACGTTAAAAATAAACTATAAAGCACAAGCGCTACAAAAACTAATGTATACGATGGAGGATACTAATAGCCATGTTTCGATTTCAAGTATGCAGCACTTTATACGATCGTTCGACAACACAATACTAACACTCTATTGTGATCAGTCTAAAATTCATTTCATCAGCTATATATTGAACATTGTGACATTTGGCTTTGGGAGTGGCACGCGGTTGCACCTACTGTTAGCAACGTGACCCACGACCCACACCAGTCTACACAAGAGTTACCTTGACCCACCCACCATTGCTGGTCGCGAAACAATATAATTGACACCATGGGTGGTTATTCTTTCAAATGAAACATTGCTCGGTACTCGTGGTTGTGCTAAATATTTTGCGATTACTTTCCGAATCCTGCGGCTACCCGTACCCGCTAGCCGTGGGCTCAACATTTGACCTGTACCTGCGCACATCTCTGGTTCATGACACCGTCTAACTAAACAAATTATGGTAGCAAACATCCCAAGGAGAAATGAATTCGAAATATGGTGTCAAGAACACCCTCACAATTTCGGTAACATAGTGGTGCTAATGACACCACTGCATAGTCTTGGCTGCAGCGGGACAAAAGTTCCAAACAGCGCTGACTGGTACTTGACAATGGCCGGTTTTGAAGTCAAGCGGCCCTACTTAAGCTCGCCGTAAAAAATTCCTGCCGGCCGGTGAATTGCCAGTTTTCGGTTAACGGCCGGCCGACGGCTCAACGGTTGAGCAGCTGACTGCGAAGAAACATTCGTAAATGAGTAAATTCTTCAGCATTTGTTCAAAATCGGTTCATCTGAAAGTCTACACAAAATGTTATATGTGCTGAATCACCCTTACGGTGCCTATATAGTGGGTGCTGGGCGACGGACCGCTTTGAGGCATATCAGATAGTAAACTATAATATATATATGACAAGTTGGTACTAGATCGTTACAGAATCCTTGTATATATGTTGGTTATAAAGGATTACGTATGCATCAACGATTCACCAGCTATACAGTAAATGCGTATAGGCCACAGCCGCCCGACCGCGGCTCGTAACTAGTCATCAATTACTTTTTCAACTGTGAATGGTGGAAAGCTGTTAACGGCCGGCCGGCAGATTTGCGTCCGTTAACAGCCGGAACATTGTCAATGGCCGGCCAACGTTGGCTAACACTAGTGGTGACATTATAGCATGAATCCTGCAATATATATGTTGCATAATTTTACTCTCAACTTAAGCGTGTAATTCATAAAATTTATGCTTTCATTCTACTAGAGCGAATTAGTACAACATAAGTTTGTGTAACATTTGTGTATTATATATATACCTGATTTTGGTAAACTGTAACCATTCCGAAGTATAATGTGGTGCTTTTTTATTTACCAACCAGCACACCTTTGAAAACCAAATTTTACCCTTAAGTAGACTTGGTATTGTTCGACTCAGCTAATTGATTAGATTTTTCACCCATCCTTGATACTCTTAGCTAATCTAAAGGTCGTTGGGCTCAGGTAAATTTGCCCTTTTACTCGACCATTCACAGTAGGGCCCACTGTACTGTTTTGCTCAAATTATGGGATGTGGTTATTTATGTTGCGGTTTGTCATGCTAAGCGAAAGAAATTCTAATCACTCGTTTGAGAAATTTGGACAACACAATTTTATCGAATTTATATTTTCGCCGAAAATAGTATAGGGGAAAACATGACAATAAGGGAGGCAGAATCCAATTTAAAGACAGGAAATGGTTGAGCGGGAAATTTGTCAATTGATAAAGTTGAAAATTGGTATATATTCGGAAAACTGTAATGTCTTGTGTTTCATAGGCTTCGATTGGTGGGTGTGCCTCAAGGACCGGACCACCCTCTTAGAGAGGAAGATTGTAGCGAAAATTGGCAAAAGTGGTAAAAATATGGGAAATTCAATACCTAATTGGAGGAAAAATTTACCACTGTCCCGCGATTATGCCCCTAAGCTGAATAGCCTGTGGCACCTATGACATTCCGCTTTCCCAAACTTTTCAAGAAAGTATAAATCGAAAGAAGGTAAATTTGAGAAATTGGAACACTGGATTTCTGAACCACGAAGAATCATACACTCTCCTGATGCTCGGACCCCCTCGGTGGTTTCGCCGACTTTCCCCCAGAGATTCCGTAATGTCCTTCTGAGGTTCGGCCACCCACGTGCCTAAGGTGCATGAAACCTTTTTCAAAATTAGATTTAAATTTGTCAAAACTTAGGTGAAATGCAGCGTTTACGTCATAAAGGACCCTACTTTGAAAGTTTTGTCTACCCTGAGTGTCTCAGATATATGATGTCTTGGACACCATGGTGTTACTGGTGGTATTTTCCGATAGTATATATACATAAGTACTATAATAGTATGGTGTAGACTACACTACAAAATTTCTATGGTATTAGCTACACCATGCTGTATTTACACGCCCTATATAATGTGTTTGCGGATGGTGTCATTGACACCATCAGCAATAAATAATAGGTAGACTTAGCCACTATAATTAAGTTAATGGTGTCTCATACACCATCAATTGCATTATATAGTGTAAGTATATACCGTATATATACTACTGGATGGTTGGTCTAAACCATTGGGGGACAAACCTTTCACATGGTGGGTCCTTTATAACGTAAAATGTAATGGGGACACGTTTGGTAAAACGTGGTAGGTGGTCCAGCGTGCTGTTCCATCTTACCCGTCCAGAAGGTGCGTGTTAAACTCCCGCCAGCACCTGTATTGTTACATTTGGAATCATTTTTGTTCCAAGCGAACAATTAACGCTCATAATATATCAAATAGTTAAAGGAACTAAACATGGCAGTAAGAAAAGGTGATTGTAGGCCATGTTATGTAGCATATTCTATTGATGTGAATTCATAGGCGATGAATTTATATGCCGAAGTCTAGACTATGCCGGCTGATAAATACTAACGAGCAGAGCTACAGAAGCATATATCACAGTATAACATGGAATGATGGAACATATGACTCCAGAATTATAGAAATCCAACGGTCCGTGTGGAGTATCTAGTCAGTCATAAAAATAATGTTTGTTAACTCAAACATAGGTAACCCAAATTTCGTGAAGATGGAATGCAACTCTGTCGTGGTACCATATTTACTTGGGTAGGCGAAATTATGATTTACTACAACTTTGTGAATTCATTTACACTCCGAGTATTATTGTTCACTACGAGGTGTTGAAGCCAGAACGTCTGGGTGAAAAATACAATCACTAGACATTGAGCTATTTTGCAGCTGCTGCTCGGATCTTTTCTGATCTTCATAACGCGAGCGAACAGCAAGGAACGTACAATTTACAACTGTTTGAGCTATTTAATCGGCAGATATTGAACACCAGCAGGCGTTAAATATGTAAAAGATAAAGCTGCAAAGATATTGTGACCACTTCAATTTGTGCACCACGGCTACAAACATTGGTAGAATTTAGAATTGATATATACATCTATTTCCTATTTAAAAGCAAGATATGAATTTAACGTTAGTTCGGAGCTAAGGTAAACATTCAACGGTAAATAATTTAACGAGTAGCATCAATGTTTCAACATGGCATGTTTTCAACGACTTTGTGCATGCCTTGCGACTCCGGAGTAGATTTTAATACAATGATAGAAATCCAGAAATCAATGTCGACTGTCACAGATATTTTCGGGATGTTTTTTTAAATTATTGTACTGTGCTCGGATTTTCGTACAAATCAGCTTTGGCAGCTACTTTTGGCTTTTGCTTTGACGGTTTCGCTTTTGGAGCAATTTTTGAAGTAGCTTTGCGCCCTGAAAATTGAAATTGATTTATTAGTTAAACCAAATTGCAAATTCGCGCATCATAGTATAATGTAAAGTTAACAGAATTAACGTAAAATTGTTTGCCATGTAAAATATGGAGTTCGATTTCTATATATATTGGTCGCAACCGTCGGTAAAAAAGACTGCGTTCACCAGAGTTACCGGTCACTATCGCATTCTTAACATATTGAATTGCCGGGTTTACTCTAATAACAAATATATTTCGGTAAAAAGAAGGTTTGTCCACTCTATCTTCTAAACTCGAAGACGAACACATTCGTATGTTCATCTAGTTTCTAGGCAAGGTAACCATCACCTGGGAATCATTAACAAACTGGAGCATAAATTACACAAACAAAGATACACTGTAAAAGTTCCAAATTATGAACTAGGTTATAAATTTGTATGATAAAGATAGAATTTATATCTTGTTTCCTGGTTACAGCGTTACTTCATTAATGCAGATTTGTTATTGCAACAACGCATACATCTCATGAACAGATGGGCGAAAATCTCTAATTTTTTCCATGTTCAGCACACATTTTTTGAAAAGCATTTATTTATATATTTTGTTTCCAAGGATTTATCAACACCCTATTTTATGTCTAAATCAAGTCAAATTTTGTTGTTTCCGTATATAACATGGTGACTGCTAAAGTTTGATAAAAAATTTCTCAATTATACATGTGACCTGAGATATTGCTACTGCAAAATTATATAATATCTGGCGATACTCAATTTTGTGTCAAGATCGCGTAGGCATCGAAGTTGTTACTGTTGCTTGAGGTTGATTAGCATTATTTGGCAGTGACAGCCGATGTATATGTATCAATCTTATGCGTATTATATCATCGCTATATCGCTAATCCTAACATCGTCCATCCAAACAGCTTGTGTCCAAATGCAATATCTTGAACCAAGGTCCGTGTATATTTTGTCATTAACATGGATTTAGTATAGTTGACTCCATTTGGCTTAAGTTTTCCTGTCCTGCGAAATGCGTGAACTTTCAAATACATGCCGAGGTTTCAGATAAGGTTACTATATAGGAGCGAAAGTATTTTCCGAAACGGAATCAATCAATAGTGCTGGTTCGAACTGGTTAACCAATATATGAAAGCACTCATGCACGAGGTACGAAGTCACAGAGAATAGCTGGTGCATGGAGACAGAAGGCCCTCCACAGAGGATCAGCTGGTCAGGCGGAGGTGAGGTGGCCCTACGGAGATTAATTGTTAAAAGTTATTGGGACTCAATTGTTTTAATTTTTGCCAATTTATGTTTATTTTAGCGAATTTTGCTTCAATCTTTGCCAATTTCCTCCATTTTTGCTTCATTAGGGCCCAATATGTGCTTACTTTCACCAAAATTTTCCACGCGCCCTCGGCGCACAGGGTGTGGGGGTGATCGATGTGAAATCTCAGGAGGAATCAGGCTTACTCTCGGGGGGGGTGGGGGTGGATGATGCGGAGCCCCAGGGGGAATCAGGCTTCCGCTCAGGAGGGGTGTGGTCTATGCGGAGCCCTAGGGGGTATTGCGTTTCCTTTCAGGGGGCGGGGAGGTCCGACGACGCCCTGAGTGGGCCCGAGCTTCAGGACGGTAGAATCCGCATTTCTCCCTATGATCATGTATGTCTAAAATCAATGGCGTTAAACACAAGAGTTACAGCGATACAGGCTTCCCCATTTCGCTGTAAAAGCATTATCCTTCTTCCAGAGTCGCATTTAGGTACCCCGTGAGTTACTTGTTCGGATAATCGTGGTAGCGGCTGACAGGTTTCCGTTGCTGGTGTAGGATTCTACGTATCGCAAATACGCATGATACGTTTAAAATCATAATTGTCGTTGGGGGTGTGGGTGAATTACCCCTTCAGGATTGGGCTCCTTCAAGCCATATATTTAGCCTCAAGCCACACAGACCTGGAAAGGAATACTATAATTTATTAGACTCAATGTATAACATTATTTCATTTTCAACGGTGCTAGGGCTTTGGAAAATGCTTAATCTAATGCTAAACGCACTTGGCAGAGGATACTGTAAATTATTGTAATCGAAGTTCGACATTGCAGCACCTCAAGGGTGCGATAGCTTTGGTCAAAATCTTAGTTTGATCCTAAATAAACCTGGCATAGAGTACTGTAAATTATTGGAAACAAAGTTAGACATTGTGTCATCGTCAACGGTGTCGTGCCATAGATTTTGTAAAAAGTTCACTTTAATAACAGGCCTGACAGCTGTAATACGCACACAAAACCATCACCGTGCAGAGTAAATTTTCATTCTCTATTGTTTTAGAATATCTTTCATAGTCATACTGAAAAGGTTTTGCAACCAAAATTGTCAGAATTTATTATTATTTTTTTCACTCAGCGTCACAATAAAGACCCTGTCAACGAACAAATTATATTGACCGAATATGGTTGGGCCTTCATGACACTCTGGTACGCTTATTACACAGGAATTTCATATAACTGTGGCGGCGAGATAAAACTTTTTTGGTTACACAAAAGATCACTCGGGGTTCATGTACAAGCAATTCACACAATATTTCTGTTTACGTACATATTATAGCTAAGAAGAAATTATTAACTTGAAACTTCTCTACAAAAATATATATAAGATTCGCCTGACTAACGAGATTCTAAAGGCGCAGTTCCAGCAGTGTGAGTTGTCGACGCTGAGTTCATGGTTGTTGCAAAAAAGTGAATGGTGTAGGAACCGTGAGTTCATAACATTTGATAAAATAGTGCACATTTACTAAACAGTGGCTTGAAATAGTAGGTATTGCAAATCCAAATTTTATATATTGTCGAGTGTAGTAAATTTCGAACAGATAAGTGAATTTCCTCTTGGATTGATTAACCGTAATGAATTTCTTTTCAGTTTGGTGTAGAATTTATTCAAGTTTTTCAAATACAGTTATCCATTTCCATATATTTATCACTTTGTATTCTCTGGCATGCCATCTTGCCCTCTTAGGGCTGTTTGTTTCGTTTAAAAATCACAGCATAAAGATTTTTTAGCAAATTCTGTTCAAAATTCGTTTTGTCACTGTTTATTATTAAGATTTTGGGTGCCAAATCTTGAGGTCATAGTTTTTTACCTGTTACCACGATTTGTGGTGTATTGTATTTGTGACAAAATCTATATCGTGTTCGATGGGGCTACTTGTACCTTTAGATTTTGTATGGGATTCTAATTATAAGATCCTACGCCTTACTGTTTATTTCGCCGTTGTATACTATAAAAGTTTATTCCATGTTCGTAGTATAACCGAATGTGCATGTATTGTTAATACTTCTGGTAGCAAAATTTTGGTTACAAATTATTTTTTGTAACATTCGGCAGTGTGTGAACATAGTTTCAGCAAATTTATATATCATGCATGCTGACGCTCTGAGGTCTCATGCGGGTAGCCGGGGTCGGCAGGGGTGAGGTCGTCTTCATGGTGGGGCGGTAGAAGCCTCAAGAAGAGGTCCTGGGGTGCTGCAAATGTTGTCAACCCCCCTCCCCCCGTCGACGACCCATTTTTACCTTTCTACCACCGCATGCAAACCAATTCTGGTATCTCGGCTGTTATTTCGATGGACCCAGCTCTGCTGACATTGAGACACTTCACCGAATAGCTAAAGCACGTGCAGCTTTTTACGCACTACAGCGCATCTGGGCAGCAAACAATATCCCTATAGATACGAAGATGACGTTATACAATGCTGCAGTACGTACCGTTCTGTACGTTAGTAAAACGTACCCTGAGAACCATCATTGCGGCCACCAACTAGAGGTGTTTGAGAACATTTACCATATGTGGATCTTGGGAGTCTAGTAAGAGATCATATCACCAACGATGAACAGAAAACGTTGAAATCATACTGAGTCTCCTACAGATGTCCTCAATCGCAACCGCCTGGGGCTAGCAGGGCACTTACTGCAGATGAAAATCACCGATTGGCTCCCCAACTTCTTCTGGCTGATAGCCCCGGTAGATGGTCAAGACCGAGATTACCAGTATTCACGACGTGATAGCGACAGACCACTAAATATTTTTTCAACATTTTCCTCCATGCCTCTTACCACTTGTGGCGCAATAATATCAATGGCAAATCATGCCAAAGGCCGCGAAGAATATAACAGCTTGGCGAATAGTGACTGACGTTGAAGCGCCCTGCAACCGCAGAGTCAGGTGAAAAAGTGAATATATTTGATGTAGTCCTGTTGCATTTAGAAACAATATGCTGATATGGCGTAATAGTTTCTGGTAGTCATAGCCACTATTACTATCAATGGTTGATCGTATTCAAGTTTGGTAAAAACATCAGAAAGTTTGAGGCGTCCCACTCAACAGAAGATTTTCGATTGAAAGATATCCTGAGCAAACGAAGTTTGCATAGGAACCGCTTCAATTGTTGATGTTCACTGCTCGGGTTTACTAATTTTGAACAGTTTTTTAATAAGTGAAAAACTAGATTTGTTTTGCGATCAAAGATGCAGTTTCAGCGTGCTGATAGCATTCTACTCGGGAACATAATGAACGTAACTGCTGCGCAAGTTTTAGGCCCCGAACTTTGGTTTCGGAGTGTAGCAATTCCTATTTTTAGGAAATAGTCTATACAATTCGTGGTACCATTCTGTTTCTGCCTCAATAACAGCAATCTACGTACATAACGGATTATGATAGTATAAAATTTTTGCCTTGATTAGATAACACTAGTAGATTATCAGGCAAAGCATTTTAAATTTAAACCCAAGCCGTTTAACGATATTTTTTCATAAATCTAAAATATTTCTATAAACTGGCTCTACATGACGCCACATTAAAAAAATTGGTGGCAAAATAACAATAGCTAATATTGCGACGTTGTTGTAGATAATACATAATTTGTTCGTGAATTATATATCTGATTTTATATAAAATTCGTACCATCTGGAACTGAAAGCTTTAGTCAAGTGTTTCGAAGATTCCACACATATCAAATAATATAAAATTCCTCGAAAGCAATGTATGTGGCACTCGAATTTGATTTTCGAAATTTAGCGAAAGGCCGAACAAAATTGAGCATTTTGCAGTAACAAGGGTTTCCGATTCAATATGGGTTATTACAAAGCGTGATGGTTGGTCGGGTCAGGTTAAGTTTACTCGTGCGTTACTCCATGGAAAACAATTAGGTAGGGACGTAACGTATCGAGACAAGGCCAAAATCTTTCTTACTGCGATGACAAATAGTGTCTCGTATATCCTTTACCTATGACCTTTACCATTATCGAATTTTTACATCATATAGTTCACTTAAAGAAATATAAACTAGCTCCGTTTACCTCCTTCAGACATAGTTGTGGTCATTTCGGTTCTACTTGTTTCGCTGCCGCTTTTTGAAGCACGTCGTCTTCTCCGTCGTTCTCTGCCGGGTGGTCCAAATATATAGTACATCAATGCAATGAATAACACCAATAGCGCTCCTCCAGATACTGCCATTCCCACAATATCGTGATGCTTAGCTTGCTTCAATTGACCTGTCTTCGGTCTTGGGGTTACTGGACTGTAAGCAATGGATCATATTTATATAGTCAGAGCGTAGACTTAAGCTTTGCATTTTGAAAGCGACCCTGGCTACTACAGTTTTACTTACGGCAATGTGTGCCAGATGTGATATTTCTAAACTACACAAATGCTTCAGAAGTTCGTCATGTTTCAAAATGTTTGTAAATACAATTATTTGTGCTTTACTCAATAATTGCAGTGTCCTTCAGATACAAAGTAGCTGAAACTCAAAAACTATGTGGGTCATTTTCGTTTAATTAGCATGTCATTCACTAGATCGGAACTCCGCTCACTGGATTAACTTACGATAACCTAATTTTTATTGTTGATGTATATTTAAAATAGTTCGACATATTGTAATATACATTTCTGCTTCGTAAGCGCTAAAACAATTTAATAACTGAGATTGATAATTACAGGTTGATCACTGTTTGACGGTTTTATAACTATGAAAATCCTGGGTGACTTTATATCTTTAAAACTCGAACCTGTCTAGCCTTTTACAAACAACCGAATCTGTTGTGCCCAAAAAGTACTTATTAGAAGTGCTCAAATTTTGTAATCGTATTTTCACTTTACAAGCTGCATATTAACCAAATTATTTCGCCGTATCATTTTAAAGCACGATAACAATTAAATATTTAAGTGCGTCGGATCCCGGTGTTCATGCGGTCGAGGACATATATTAAAATAAAAAGCTCACTTACTATGGTATTTCCGGTGGCGGCCTATAATTAAAAAAGCGAATCTTCTAAAGCAATAGCGTATTTTATGTGCTATTTCGGAATATCTGTCTTATTTACATTATATATTGCCAAGGTTTCAAGAATTTTGAAAATTTGACCCAAGTTAGCCGATATTGCTTTCGATTTTAGATACAATATAATTGTTAAATATTGGACTGATTTTGAATTCGAAAATGGGGTTTTGTTCTTTTCACCTTTATAAATTATAAAATAAGAAGCAAAAAGAACCTACAATTATTTATGCATATGTGTGTTGAAAAAACTTGACCTAAGGTCATGCATTGAAATACTATAAAATTTACGCTTGTTTTGGTCAAAAATAAGGCTTTTTGCCCCATTTTATGCTAATAGAAGGTGGTTATGGTGTTATATTGCTGTTGCAAATACTTCGTATGCTGTTAAGGTTTCTGAAAAAATGGCCCGCTTATTGAAGTTAAAGACAAGAGTTAAAATCATAATATAGACAACCGAGGTAATTTTACCGTGAAAATGACATTTTCAAACAACCACGTAGCAATAATAATGTTTACTTACACCTGTGTATTAGCATCCTTAACCGCATCCAGCAAGAACTCGACATCCATAGTTCCTGGCATGCGTCCAAATTACAGGTTGTTACGATAAAGTTTTACTGAGCGCATCATATATACCGTGACTTTAATAATACGCAGTGATTAACTTTCTTAATATTACTTGAAACGAAAACATTATTTCCAGTTTTGCATATATTTTATAGCTTATAAATGTTATTGAAACCGTAACTATCTAATTCATTGTATGAATAATTCGTGCATGACCGGTCCACGTATCAATTGTCAGTCACTTAGGACAGCACACGAGCTTTGTGGCATTGACTTCAAAGACCAACTCGATTTTAGCCGAACCCGTGTTTAGTAAGACATAGGCTACGCTATAATAACATTTTTCAAAAACGTTCATAAAATCACGAATAAATTATTACATTTTTAAGTAAAAAAACACAAATTTGTACTCCATGAAATGGAACAAATAGTATGTTTGTACATTTTTGGAAATGACTTGTTTGTGTAACTGGTAAAACACAAATATCCGTTTCACAGTTCATATTAAACAGATATAAGCGTGAATCTAGGCACTTTTATCTTCATCGATCGTGCTACAAGTATTTATGATCATTGCTAGGAGTTGATTACGTTGCAGTGTTCTTCAAATATCGCTCAAGTTTCTCAGTCTTAGGCTTGGAATTGGTTGCTGTGGTACGGCAAAATATTTGAATATTTGAATTCTATATGTAATTTATTGGACGAACGGTATTGTCGCATTAAAGTTATAATAAAATATTGTATTTGCCCTAATGTTTCTTGCCTTAATAGCGAAAAAACATATAATGCTTACACTTTGTCTGGCCTCACAATTAATTCAACTAGTTGTTTGGCCGTTTCAGTCATATTGCTTTCAAAAAGCGATAGTACGATATTTGAAATATTGCCTAAACCGTCTTTATCGACTTTAGAAGAATCTATTGCAACCGCTATGATTTGCAACGGTGCTGGAAGTGTTGAAATTGTTTCGTAGATCTGATCCGGTTTGTCTTGTAATTGAGCCGCGCTAAATAGTACGACGACTGTACGCAGATCATGCCACTCGGTGCCTTGCAAATATTCGCCTAGTGTCCGAAATGTTTCTAAAAACAACATTTTTAACGCAATACGTCCGGAATAAATTTAAATTTCGAGTATCGATCAAACAATTATAGGTCTCTGCGAGATATCGAACACGGAACGCTCGAGTAAAAGTCACATTAACTAGTGCGCCTTTCACAGAATAATGAGCGCAACCAGGGGCAAAATTTTTACGGGCAATATTGTGTGAGTAGTAGTTACGCACAAGCATTTGCGCATAATTTTTGCTTACGTGCAATGAAGTGCCCGTAAACAATTACTACACGCGCATCAGAGCGCGTAACTTTTAAGTTACGCGCAAGTAGACGTTCGTAGAATTTCAACTACGCGTATGGAACTGCGCGTAACTTTGATGTTACGCACACAACCTTGTGCGTAACTTTTCGTTTATTCGCTACAAAGTGCCCATAATAAAAATACTATGGGCATATAACTACCCGTAACATATAAAGTTACGGACACACAACTGCGCATAAGTTAACAGTTATCGGCATTGACATGCGCGTAACTCTGAAGCTGTATCTGCTGCATGTATATTACTGTAGGGTGACAGAGTGTCACAGTTGTATATGACATTATATTTGTATTTAAAAAATCTTCAGTTTCTTAAAAATAACTGTGTTTGCTCAAGTTATACCCAGTTTACTATCTTGTACCTACGACAAAGTGGTTTACCGTCAGAGGAGTACAGAAATAAAAGCGTTGCGAAGACTCTGATGCTAGTTTGCCAAGTGCCATCATAATACATCTTCACAGTCCACGTGAGAAAATTACGAATATCTGTATAAAGAGAAAACACACGTCTGGTTGGCGGAACTGACGCAAAACTGTTATGTTGTCAGTGGTCAAGCTTGCATAAAACCACTGTAGTCAAGTTTTTAAGAAATTCGACCGATAGGTAGCGACAAACTGTTAAGTCGATAAACCGATAAGCTGTCATGTGATAAATCATATTTTTCAATCACGTTTATGCATAAGTAAACTTTAAGCTGCACCTCTTACCGTCCTCTTTTGTCAAAAGCAGTTGCACTTCAGTTGTTCACTGAACGCAAACTTCATTTTTGCATTAAAGAACAGAAATTAGTACGTTTCATATTTCATACATTATAATTTGAAAATGTTCGCGAACATATTGGTGTTAAAGTACAGGGGCCGCATTGCATTCGCTGTTGGTGTTTATGGACCAGAAAAATGTCGAAATCTGCAACGGCTATTGAAATTCGGGTTTTGTGCTCTAACAACGTTTTGCACATGGTGTCAAAAGAGGATGGTGGAGTACTCATCTTAAGTTTACTCTTGCATTAAAGTGAAACAAGAACGGACGCAGTAGTAGTTGCTGTCGGCATAGAAATTGCCGAGCGAAAAACATTTAGATTTATTCTACCACATTTAAAAAGAAAAAAGAAAAAAGCGCAGTAATTTAGATCGTCAAAATGTGAATTCTCATGTTTGCTACTGCTTAATATATATTTGCACAGACATTGTGAACTTGATATAAAACTTTTCAGTAAACACTTCGTACTCTGTTTCCGTTTTTTACAGTCACTATTGTCAACGAGAAAACCAAATAGAAGGAACATTTCTTTTGTAAAGTTAAAAAAGTGTTTCGCTAACTCTTTTCAGACCATGTGAAGAAATATAGTTTCGGAAGCAGAAATCTAGAATTCGATAGATACATATTACTATCTATATGGTTAATAAATGGTCTAATACAAACTTCACAGAATGTATCTCGATGGTTCCCAACAACTGCATAACATTTAGCGGGTTTAGTAATGTTAGTTTGATACAGTAGCTGTAAATTTGAAGTTGGCAAACAAATTTTGGACCATCATATTCCGCCACACTGAGCAAGATGTAGACATTTGTAATAATTTGCACTATCAGAAGACTGATGGAACTGATCTAGAACACCGCTGACTTTTGATGGTTTTACTAATGCAAGGTAGTATTGGAATGCCTAAATAGAGGAGCTTAGTATGACAAATATTTGGAATGACATTTAACTTTTAATCGTTGTGCATTATTATTAGACATTTTTCATACTGATTATATACACGAATGGTAGAACCAAGAGACGGAGATTTTGGGCACATGCCAAGAACATACAGTTTAAAATTAAAATATCCCATTAGGTGCGCGCCGCAATTACTCTCACGTCCTGGGAGGCTGGTAGCTTGCACTCGGGGGTTTTGGGGCATAGGAAACTTATTGCCGGCGTTAGTTTTGTTGTAACTTGTGCGGTATTGTGTAATATCCACATATAGCATATCGACATATGCTTTCCAGAGCTGATTGACCGTGTACGCAAAAGACGTAGCTGTGCCTATGATTCACTACGTTCTGAATCTCGATAGAGTTACTAGTATTATGTTTTAGAAGGTTCATGGATTCGAATTTACTGTAATGTAACCCAAAACCTTACGCAGGCACAGTTCATGGCTTGTTGATGTTCGAAAGCGGGGTGGGTTAGCCCCCTCTTTTAAAGCTGTGGGGCCCAGCCACCTAGCTCCCCGTTTCCAACGATTGTGGCTTAAACAGTATAAAATATGGTCATACTACAACACTGTGGAAAGTGAATAGACATTAAAAACTGCTGAAAAACTTACTGTAAACGCCTCTAGACGAACTGAACATTAGATTTAATGCAGATGTAAAAAGAATAGCTATGCAATAGTTCCTCACACAGCAGCAGTATTTCTGTCACTAGTCGAATCATAAATGTGAAAATACTAATGTCTTTTTTTGTATTTGTCCTAATATGGCACACGCTATTGCAGCGTTTGGTGCACTAAGACCACAGTGCAGCGGCGCTTTGCCACAGCCGCAACGTGTCGATGTTTTATTTCTATTAGGTTTTATTATGTACATTTTCGATCAGACTCCGTTACACCCGTTAAATAATACATTTTCGATCGGATTACGTGACACAAAGTTAAGACTCAAAATGGCTACAGGTTAAATTAAAATGCTGTCCGTTTTTCGCTATTTTCGCAAGAAAAAGAGAGAAATAGCACAGCAATAAATACAGAGTTTTTGCTTTGGTGCCACCATCGATAAACGGAACATAGGCTCTATTCACGAATTATGTTTTGAACAAGTTGCTTCTACTGTTCCATCTCGACAGTGGAGAAGAGACTATAGCGCAAATACGGAGCTAGACACACAGTTGGATATTGTATTCCGGCAAATAGAGATTAGTTATGCGTGCTACCGACAGACTAAAACAGATATTGCGCAATTGAAATATATTATTCGGAGAAAATCGTACCTTGATACACACATCTAATCGTATACTAAGGCTATGACCGCTAATGTGTAAATCCGAACATAATCTATCCATATAGTAGTTTTAATTGACCCGATAGCTGAAAAGTTCTGTTGTATAGCACTTTAAACACTTCCCGTTTTGTGATATTTGTTATTATGGACGAGCAGTTGTCCGTAATAATAGTTAAAAACTAACCATCGCCCATAACAAGTACTACAGTAGGGCGATCCTCCATAACAAGTAGGGCGAGATGTATTATACGCACCAAATAATAGTTTTGCACTTTTTTCATTGCGAACTAAGCAATCTTTGTTTGAAAATGCTAAAATTAAGCTAACGTGCTAAACTAATTAGTTAATTACGAATTAAAGCAAAGCAAATTTATTCAAAAGCTATATGTCTTTAACCTGAAAGATAACAGGCCTTTTAAGCAAAAAAAATTTAAATCGGTGCAGTGGTTATTGAGTAGTTCGATGGAAGGACGGACTGACAGCCGTTGCCGATTTTTCTACCTCTGGCGAAAAAACGCTGCGCTTCGCTCCGCTCAATAATTTATTTGATAGTAAACAGTCGCAGTTGATCCCATCCCAGTTTTTTCTGCACATACATTTGCAAACACATTCGGACATGTATTATATTAGGCACATCGTGAAGTATGTTGCGCGAAACAAACAGGTTTGAACTCGGAACAAATAAAATCATGACCAAGACGAGGCCCTGATATTTTATGCAGTTAAGCTATCGTCTTTTTATGCACATATTATTGCGCGTAACTGGTAAGTTACTGGCGTTACAATGCGCGTAACAACTTACCACGCACACACAACTGCTTGTAACTGTAAATGTTACGGACATATAGTTGCGCGTAACTTTTTATTTATGCACATTTTGAAGCGCGTAATTTGCGAACTACGTACACTTAATCGCGCGTAAATTTGAAGTTACGCGCAGAACACTGCGAATAACCCGAACCTTACGCGCCCCTACATGCCAGTAAAACCTACGCGCAGTTAGTCGCCCGAGAGCAACAAACTACGCGCGATCAAGTGCTCGTGGTAGTTACGCGCACTTTGGTGCGCAGGACCAAATTTTTCCCTGCTCTGCGCGCGTTATTCTGTGAAACGCGCGTAGTCATTGAGCTATTTCGGAACAATTGACTAGGATTCCAGGGACTCCTAGTAGAGCTAGTGAACAACCACACGCGTACAAAGGTGCTGTACATTTCGACTTAGCGTTTAGAGCAACGCCTTGAGACGTAAATGGTTGTTTTGGAAAAATGCCATTCATAAACCCACAAAACATGTGTTGTACTAACTTTTAACTAAATATAAATATATTGTGAGTGAAATGTCGTTGATTTGAGCAGTATACGAACTGCACAATTTTTGTCTGACACGCCCCATAATTTTGTAAGGTGACATATCACTCACTGTTTTGTCATTACCCAGGTACCGTTAATCAGATGGCAGCAAGCTTGCGAAAATATACGGACAGTTTTTGTATTATCCCAAAAGCGTTGCGGAACGGAAGAATACTAATAATATTGTCCACAGACAAAACATATAGTTGTATTGTTTCACTATTTTTGGCTGTATTCAAGGTAAATTCGTGATCGCAACGTTTTATAAATTATACATTGTTTTGCTATTATTATTTGTCTAAGTGATGCGTTGCTTCTCACTATACAACTGGCGGTTTTAATACATAGCTATTAGGTTCTCATTCTGTTTTCTTTTTTGCTCTTTTAGTATATTTTGGTTTTGTAAATATTGTCGCTATAGCTGGGGATAAGCCTATGATTTGTAATGCAACCATTGCACGATAAAAAACATGAAGTTAAAATTCAACAGTAAATTTAGATTTTTATGTGTAAGTGCTGGCAAAAACGAAAATTCCATTTTGTAGAAAAATGTCATACAACTATTGTATAACATTTTGCAACATTTGTATAATTTGTGTAATTTTTCATACAAATTTGTTTTAAACTTATATGTGTTAACATTGCTCATAATGTGTGATTAAAATTTTTACAATTGTATGCTGATTATTAACACACATTTTTGTTTATATAAACGGTATTTTTATGCAACACTTTATCATTTCACTTTGGTCACTCGTTGCGTTTACATACTGACACAAGTTTGCAAAATTAGAACAGAATATTACGAATATTCGCGTAGCGGTGTTTAAAAGAGCAACTGTGGAAGTGGGATCCTAATTTGGCTGTTGCATACAATACTAATGCAGCGGTTTTCATGCAAATATACACAAATACAGCCTATCTAAACAGATAAAATAGTAAGCTAAAGATTATATGATGGTAGGCAGCAATTACGCCCAGGTTTCTGCCTAAGCTTTCGCCATGGAGTAAAAAAGTTAGACTCTTCATAATCTTAAGGCTATAATGTTACCCGTATAGAGGTTAACAACATGCAGCGATAGCGAAGGCGTTCTTAGAAAATTTCATTGACACAGATTGTACTGGATATGCACAAGTCTCTGGTAAGCTTCCGCCATGATGTAACGAAGTTAGATTCGTCATATTCTTAAGCCTATAATGTGACCCGTACAGAGCAGATAACACGCAGCGATAGCGAAGGCGTTTTGGGAAATTTTACTAATACAGATTGTACTGGTATGACTTTGAAACTCCGACATTGTTCTTAATGCGATCAACTTCCGGTGCGAGACTAAAAGGTAAATACGGCTTCGACGCGTGGAATCTTTCCTTATAATTAGAGAATAACAAACATGCTAAGACGTAATGTACATAAATATAATTTTAACCAGAGCAGTAGTTTTGTTAGTAGCGGATTAATTTTGTGCTTTATTGATGGTTGTTGATTCAAGCCCCGATCTACGGCGACATTTTCACAGTTTTGAAGAACCGTGTTTAACATTCCAAACCTAAATTTTGGAAATCAAATTTATTCGAGAATCCTCTATTGAGTTTTTTAAACAAATTGAGCTCTGCGCAACACTTACAAATACGTTGAAAGCTTAACCCTTTCATGCCCGAATTAATTTGAGTATCGTGGAATGTTTGGCAAACTCAAGCCTGCGCCAGCGATCGAACCCGAAACGTACGATTGAAACTTGTGTACACAAATCACTGAGCTATCTGAGAGCTGTTGCTCGGTTCCTTAAGGAACCTCACAATTCGAGCGAACAACAACGCACGTTGAAACGTACGATATACGACAAACGCAGTAAACACAACGAGTCGCAATGTGCGTTTGGTCCATTTGGACCTTACGGGCATGAGAGGGTTAATGCCAGGGTCCAATTCTATTACGCCGTATGCTCTGAAGATTGACCTGGGTATGAGGAATAGTAAAAAATGTACAATAATGCTTTAGCCAAACTTATTGACAACGATTGTCTCAAAGAGTTTTGCCATTTTCTATAATTAGTTATGGACTGCTTTATTTAGTGTTGTTTTAGCGACGGTGAACATTACAAACTGTTGTGAACCATTTCGATTAAGCTAACAATACATATATTTTAAAACGATGAGCCAAAATATACGTTTATTATGCCGAGTTTGTTCATAGTTTTTGTAAACATATTCTAGGTCTGTAGGGTAAACTTTTTGCCTATTCATTGTTCTTATCATCTAGTAGGTGGTACAACTAGTAAACGTAATATATTACAAAAAGTGAGCGGAGCAATGGGCAATGTATCTTATATCTTATTTGTGTATACATGTATTTCAACTAAATATTTATTCAATTTATGACAAGTATCACGTTTTAGACCATTGATGTAAAATCCTCCATATAAAAAGCTAACTAGCTAAAAATTGGTTAATTAATTAAGCATGATAAAATCATAGAGCTTTAAAAGTCACATATTCATGATCAGCGACATTGAAAACCCCCTAGAGCAAAAAATCAGCAATTTTGGAGTGATTTTAAAATTGGCATAAAATTAACTATTTAGCCAATTAATTAATTAACTAATTAGCATATACGGCAAACTTTTACAGCCTCAAAAGTGTCATATTCGTGATCAGCAACCTCGAAATCCCCCGTGTGCAATTTTTCCATTTCTGAGCACTTTGAAAATTTTCAAAAAATTAGCTGATTGATAATTAGTAAGTACCAAATTAACTAGCTAATTAGCATGTTTTTAACATCATCAACAACAAAATAATAGATTCACTCTGATTATTCATTGTAAAATAAACAATTTCTTTTTGGAAATGCTAAAAATAAGCTAACACGCTTAACAAATTAGTTAATTACTAATTAAGTAAAACAAATTTTGACAAAAACTACATGTATTGCACCTGCAAGATATTAGGCCGTTCAAACAAAAAAATTAATAGGCCATGTAGTTACTTATGAGTTCGACGAACGGGCAGACGTTGCCGATTTTCCCCTCGTATATACAAGGTTTTGACATTCTAAGGCTACCCCAAACTTAAGCTAGTTACCCTGAATCGCTGTTGACCATTAAAATTTTGTCGTTTGGTACTAAAGTAATGTTCCCCTTCACTGTTTTAATGGGTAAAACTTGGTATTATCTGTTTATATTTTTATTGAGTCACCTCGCTTCCTTTAGGTGATCCAAAAATCTAGTCACTGTGTTTGAGAGAGCAGTGGTGCCAACAAACCACCCTAGTGCTTTTGCGTAGACAAATAAGTTTTCGGGCTTTTCGGTTACCATTTCCAAATTTGTCAACTTGGAATTCTCAGCCCCATTTTTGGTGTCATAAGACTCAGCTTGTCGAGATCTTTCAGAACGTTTGTTCTATTGTTACAAGATTTTCTTTCGAAAAATTTTCCGTCTTTTTGTCACCAAGTTTACCCATCCTTTCCAACCCTATAATAGATTCTTCTTGGACATTTTAATTCAATTTTTTAATCTTAAAACATCGCAATAATTATTGCCGTTGTTGCGGTCAGGATATAACATTTCATCAGAAGGTTTATAAGAGTGTAATTTTAAGAAAATGTAATTTTCTTGTAATTTAAAAAATGTAATTTTAGAAAATGTATTTTAAGAAAAAAATTCATATGATTTTCCCTCAGATGAAATGACTCGTTAATTCAATATTAAATAATTAATACCTAATTGTCGTTTCCAATTATAGTTGTATGATTTCTCCTGCTTGAACAGAAAACTGTCATGGTACAAGGATTTATGTCGTAATGATAAATATCAACGAAATTTATTGAAAAAATTTACTCTATGTAGCCAGCGTATCCTTTTGCAGTTTATCCTTAACTTGAAATTGCAAAACTTATGCGGGATTCAGGTTATAATGTCCCCACCACTTGGAACTTATGTACCCCACACAGTGGCAGGCACACCCTAGACTACAGAGTGTCTTAGACACCCCTGTGTTTTTAAATAAAGTTTCAAATATATTTCAAACAAAGCTAGCTAATAGTTTGGCTTATTTCAGACGGTGTCAATGAACCGTTGTTGCTTTTTCGTTTTGCTGAGGGTTTCCGCCACCCCGTGGAGTCATTTTACATAGGGCCTACATGATACCCTAGAAACACCGCATTGGCAAGCATAAAACACCGAAATACTACATTGCCAAAATGAGGTATCTAGGGGTGTGCCCGACACCCTCATATTTTGTTACATGGTGTGGGTGTCACTGTCACCGTCTTTACGGTATAGTCTACACTACAGGGGGACAAAAGTTCCAACTGTTGGGGACATTATAACGTGGATCCCGCATTACTGTGATGTCTGAAGCATTTCGTAATTTATACCTCAAAATGTATTAAAAAGCACTCTTTGTAACAAAATAGTAAACTTCCGGCAGGAAAATACATTTTTGGAACCAAAGAGCTATGTCCAATTGTATAAAGATTACCGCTGAAAACTTAAAAAATAGGCGAGCTGAATAGAAATAGCCCAATTTTCCCATTCTTTTAACGTCTTTGAAGATTTTATGCAGGTTCGCAAACGCTGAAATATTGCAAAAGCTATGCCTTGCTGAACAGAATTGATCTTGTTAATTTAATACGATATACTAGTCGAAAAATCTAATTATTATTTTTTGAACTACTTGTGCATGAGATAAAATATATATTCTTTCTACCCTATACAGGCAAATCTATTAGATAATGTATGGATGTTATACCAAAATCATATTTCTTTGTTATAAATGGTATTGCACAGTGAAACCTCTTGGCATACCTCTTTCTGCCAATATAAAGCTTTTTCAAATGGCGATGTACATTTAAATGAACACTTGAAGTCACAATGATATTAGCACATCTAAAAACCGATATAATTATTGAATTTTATAGTAAAAGGTAACATAATAAACCTGATTTACTTTTCACTGAAGATATCACATAACTCGTGCTGGCTCCAATAACAATGGAGTGTTTTAATGCGTTAACCATTGAGTCGTATTTTTTTCTTACAATTGGAACGTGATGAAACATCGCGTCGTAATAGCCCACATCAAATAGAAAATCTGGGAAAAAATATAAATAGTTTGTAAAATGATAGTCACAGTTTTCAAAATTTACATACTACAAGAATGGTTTCACATTTTATTTATTTTGCAAACATATCTGTTGTTGCTCGTTCAAGCGCTTTGATAAGATCACACAAAAAGTCTTTAACATTCTTAATGGCGATAATCTGAGTCAACAGCAACTGATTGGCTTTGCCGATGATGTGTCATTATGTTGTGTTGTCCTGGACGTGTTCTATATTTTAAACTAGAATTTCCTTTGTTTTTATATATATGTATTAAAAACCAAGTTTGTCCCATTATTGCTGAACAATTACTTGCATTATGTATACAACCTCAATTGCTTTATTAACCTTGCTGAAACTACTTTTAATAAATGTGATTGATGCTTCAAATGTACGCAGTTTTATACATTTTGCTGGGTTTATATTTGGTAAATTACATTTTCAATTTACATTTTCAAATTACTGGGTATTTACTGATTATTACGACCAATACCAAAGACAGCCGTC
>JASANE010012668.1:0-16246 GCA_030248225.1 Trileptium ribeirensis
GGCTACATTTGATTTGACATTCCACTGACAAATATTTCTCCAGGGAATTACACGCTGCAGACCCAGAAGCAGTCGACCGATTGCGCCAGGAGATTGATGGTGCATCCGACGTCGCTAGCGTAGAGATTGGAGAACCTAACTTAGAATACACGCAAGCTCAGGCAGACATACACCGCGCCGCCGTAGAACAGCTGACCATTCAGGCTCAAGGCTCATCCGGAGCCCCGCAACAAAACAGACTTCCCCTTTGTGACCCTGACAGAACTCCGGACACCGAATGGCCCGCTATATCACAGGAACTCGCTACCCTAGACCCCGCTAAGTTACCTTACGCGCTTGATAAGCCGCCTGGTACTTTCTCGCCTGAGTATGGACAACACACCGCCCCAGTAACCCTACGAGAGCAGGAACGAGCCGTTCGGACTGATGAGCCTACAAGGCCTCTAAAGGTGAAACGGCTAGACAACGGTCGCGCACGGCGACCATTCAATGTAAACGACTTAGGTTTCGTGGAATTACTCGCTTCACAGGATCCGGACGAACACTCGCCCCACACTCCACAACAAGCCACATCTCCAACTTCAGCAGTTCAACATGCTGTTCAAACTTCGCCGCTTACGCCTGCCCAACGTCGAGCCGCAATAGCCACTCAAACATCCCGCAGCCCTCAGACACAACGCTTAGCGACTGAATCAGACAAGCCAGTGACACCATACCACACCTATTATGAGCCTACAGCGTCTTACGAACAACCATATTCCATACCCCGTCAGGCATACTCCGCCCCACCTACACCACTTCCACACACTCCCCTAATGCCACTGGGATTCGAAGCCACAATAGAGGACTATGTTCCAGGCGAATGGCTCACACCATATTACACCCCTCCTAGACCGCAACCCGCGCAATCCGCCCCAGTAAATAACCAACATCCACTGGAACCTGCAACAACACCAAAACCTACGCCTAAACCACGGCGGAAACCAACTAGAGCCCACACCGACTAATGAACCAGTATCATCCGCGAGTTCGGAGACCACGTCACCTGAAACAATCAATTCCCCACACCACCCCACCGGTGGACAATCCCTCCCCTATTGTCACCCCTAGCGGAACATGGAACTAAGGGCCACAGGTGCCATCTTTTGGCCGATGGACCACCCAAACACAAAATGAGTTAGCGCAGTGGGAATGGGAAATGCAGGAAATAAGGAGGAAGAGAGAGGAAGCCGCCCGTGCCCGAGGAGAAATACAGGATGCAACTGAACTAATGGAGTACATAAGAGGATCTCCCATACAATACATCCCCTCGGAAGACCAAATAGCCGCCGACGGGATTGTAGAAGAATTTATTGAAAGTTTAGCTCGACAACGAGAAGCAAGTAAGCAGAGCACAAGTAAACAACGCCGACCTTCCGAGTCTTCGGAAAGCGGTCGACCGAAACGATTACGACCACGGACTGTAGAAAAGGACGAGGAGACAACATCAGCCATTGGCGAATCAACCAAGGGCTCCTCTACCGGGAGGAAGGTAAGAGCGCCGTCGCGCAGCGCTCCCTCCACCCACAAGGGAGTTCCAACTCAACCATCACGCGCCAAACCACGTAGACAAACCCAGCCAGAGCTCGATCACAAGTTAGTTGGGAAGACGAGGAGGATGAGATGCCTCTTAGTCAACTTTTACCGTAACCCCGCCGAAGGCCCCACTTTGAACTCGACCCTCCAACGGAGGAGAGTGAGGGATCTCCTGAGATGGGACCCTCTGTACGCCAAGTCAAAGAGAGGAAAGAAACCCGACAACCTATTCGTCGACAGCCACATAGACAAGCTAGGGACCGCCACCGTTGGTATGAAGAATATATGCCACTTGGGGAAGAGGCTCGGGTCATAATACCACGACTCGACCCCGGAGTGTAAAGCCCCAGACCATGGCACCAACTCGACGGACTATACCCCTCGCCCCACCGACTCGGCATCGTGATCCTGTCATGCCGATGGACTACCCATCTGGCAGTGCTCGTGCACGGCACGACATGTTTGAACCTTTTAGGGACATCTTTGACGAACGGGACATTGAGGACATGCTATCCGCACATCCGGACTTGGAACCTGACGAGGACAGTGGACAAAGACAATTACAACCCGAAGATATCGGATTGGAGGTAGTCCTAGACAACGGCCTCGCGAGAGACGGTTGTAATGTGTAAATGATCCAAGAAATACTCCCGAAAACTCGAGCTCCCGCCACCAAATTCCCTCAAGAGCCGCCACTAATGGCGATGAATACTATTGCAGGAAACACCGGATCAAACCACTCAACAACATGGAAAAAATTCAACCGCCTCGTGTGCCATACTACACCGTCAACTATGGTGCTCCAATCGAAACGTTCCTGTCCAAAGGCACTCACTGGCCGGAGCTCTCAAATATGGCACCGTTAGGCCAAACCATAAGCCAGTACTCCATCGAATACGCCTCGACGGAGCAAGGATACCAGCTCCTCGTCACGTATTTATTTGATGAGGAGCAGGCGAAACAAGACATTTCGGACTTGAAAATGGGAGCTCGAGACATCAAAGCTATCTCCCGTAGGAACAAACAAAAGTTCCTGGACCCGGAAACAACTGAGCACCTCCGCCCAATACTACCCCATCTCATGCGGACGGTGCTACTAGAGAAATTCAAGATACCCCGGTTCAGGGACGCCCTCCTCGCCACCGGATACGCACAATTGCTCGAGGCAAATAGGTCCGACTGCTTCTGGGGAATTGGCCTAGGGCCAGAGGACATCTCTTTCGGCAAACGACCGCGACCATGCCACAATGTTATGGGTCGCCTATTGGAGGAGGTTCGATGCTTCCTCCGCCATAACGTCGCCTCCTGGCCAACTGTATTGATTTTGGGCGACTCATTAGCAGCGCCCTTGGTCAATATGGCCGCATCAAAGGGGTTGTTCGCCATCCCATGGCCGGGAGCCACCATGCAATTCTTAGTCCGACTGTCGATGTGCATCGCCACGCCACAAACTAAAACCATCATGGTACTTGGTGGATATAAAGCGGCCCTACGAGCGAAGCCGCACGAAGGTCGTTTGCTGGATACATCCAGCAAAGTCACGCGTCGAGTACGCCGCTATATATGGTCATTTGATTATCTCCTCATGATAATGCTCGAGCCATCATTATGTATGAAAATATATATTTATATATGTGTATGCTACTTTAACTATATCGCATGTAGTATATATATGCTATTTTAACTATAAATATATCCATTATTGTCTGGGGCGCCTTTTAACCGACAAAAAATGTCATCAATTTTTAAATTCAATATATATTTGGGGAAAAATACAAAATGCGACCGGCGCCATCATCTGTTGTAGCAATCTATCATTTAATTATAAACGTATTAGCTCTTTTAAGACGACGTTAAGCTTATACAAACACCCAAACGAGTGTCGCACTGCAATGTCAATAAAAGATATCATTAGTATTACAGATTTTTTGGAATATATGTGTATATTTTTAGAACACAATATATATTTGGGCGTCTCTGACCACTCTTAACTATAAGTCGCAACAACCACGCATTATGAAGCTCAGCTCCACAGATCCATCTGATGGTCGCAATTGGAAGCCAAAAAATTTCGCAGTTGCCAACTAACGGGCACCAACCAATACTGGAGGCAAAGCCCCCACCAATCCTCCGTTGGCATTACATATTTACATTAGGAACAAGTGTACATTATTTAGTACGTACGTCTTTTATGGTTTTTCTATTGGCGCCTGCTTTTCGTTTATAGATTTGCATTTAGAAATAGCATATTTTTTGGAGCAAAAACTTTCGATAGACTTCAGCGCCAACATTCCAAACACATAATTACACTTAAGCTACAA
Organism: Trileptium ribeirensis; assembly: GCA_030248225.1. NCBI lineage: Eukaryota > Metazoa > Nematoda > Enoplea > Enoplida > Thoracostomopsidae > Trileptium > Trileptium ribeirensis. Next base: position 3,897 of record JASANE010012668.1, read on the forward strand.
AGCAAACAAACAATCGCGACAGAAGAAATCGCGATAACATTGACAACATTGCTATATAGACAGATCACTGTGACTTCTGTGTGATCGGTGAACTTTGTATCTATACGTAATATATTTTCTCTGCACATCTGCATTTAGTTAGATACAATAAAATGCGTCAGGACTAGCTTAAAACCATTTGTCAATTGTTATGCAATGTCACTATCCAAGTACAAATATAATAATGATCGTGTACTGTAGAAGTAAACCCGAAATGGGCACGGCCCATAGGTAGGGTTGCGCGCCTCAATGGCTTTGAGCCGAACCGGGTTTAGAGCCTGAGGTAAATATTTTCGGTCGCGGAGGAATGCCGATTTTCAAAAAAGCAAGAAAAAACTATATCAGGCCAATATTGTCGTTAGACGACATAATGAAATGATAAACATTTGAACTGCTGTTTGTCTGGCATTAGTATAGTACCCGTCAAGCTAATAAAGCAAACTTAATGAAATAATCTTTCGATATAAGAATGCCATCTACTTCAGGCTTTTCAGGCCGACCTGGACGTGCTCAGTTTTAATTCAGATCGGACTGATGTCGATTATATTTCGCAGGGTGCCGCGACCTTGAGAAACCGGGAGACCACCTACATACCGGGAGAAGACGGTGTAAAAAGACATAAAACCAGAACAGGTGCTCAACCTCATAATCCTTCACAAAGCATAGAAAATAACATGTCGGATTCTCTACGAGGTTAATGTGATAACTATTCTGGCTTTGAAGTTTTATTTCTAGGAAGCTAAGAAAATTGAAAACGAGAAACAAAGGTTGTTTGAAGCAATTATTCTCAGAAGGGAAAACTTCAATATATACTAAGCGCCTCAATTATGGCTATATTTTTGACACTCCTTCGGCTGGATTGGGGGGGGGGAATCAGGGAATCTTCGTACAACGATGATTTTGCTTCCATTCCACTCAGTTGGACGAGCCGAGTTCAACGATACCAAATTCAACCATATTCAATAAAGTTTTGGAAAATCAAAAATTTTCACCCGGTACCAGGCCCATACCTCATGCTTTAAAACATGGTTATGGAATTGTGGTTCAGAAACGAGTTATGGTTCAATATCTAAATTTCCAGAATTCTAAACTTTTATATCCCGTTCAAAAGTTACGATCCCGAACGCAAAAAAAATCCAGAATTCGCATATTCTGCAAAATCAGCATCCTCTTTGAAAAGGGTGGACTGCTGAACCCCCTTGATCAAATAGAACCTCGAATCATATACCTCGCTATCGAAATATAGCGAAATGTTAAAGAAGCCTTATATTTTGGTTTCCACTTTTCCAGTTTTTATTGCATTGTTAAAACTAGTTCCCTCAGAATGTAAAACCGTGAGACAGATAAACAGAAACCTGGACAAACAGGGATAGCACCGAATCATTTTGCGCGGGCACCCTGATTTCGGCACAGGTCTGGCAGGGATTAAAAAACCGGCCATAGTTTACACCTAGTGTACGTACACTTTTTAACAAAAAAGATATTACCGTCGAATGCAAGCCGAAGCTACTAACACGTGGCGCCTCTAAGGTAAAACGACACAAGTGAAATGGGGCACATCATTAGCTTCGCTATTATTGTTTTATTGACGCTTTTGGTATAAAATTGTCTGAGCTCTAGTGTGAAACACGTCAAAATACCGAATATCGCCTCTGCCAGTGTGAAAAATTTCGGCACTCCTCGCTAAATATTATGCCTCGGCTGTTTTGGAATTCTTAAGGGATGCTGTCAAAAATGCTGCATAAAGTTTCACCGAAAGAAGGGCCTACTTTAGCAAAATTCTGTGTGATTTATTGGTTCTATTCTTAAACATCCATTCATTTTCACTGCTCAAAAGTATTGCAAAATCCACAAATGTAAATATTCAGTTGAACTGGACCGCGAAATTAATACATACTTACTATATATAATTCAATGAAATTTTACTTCTAGCTAAGACTGAACCGCAATGAAATCTTTGTGATACTAGTCTGTCTTGGAAAAGATGACCTTATAAATTTGGGCGCAGATTTAGAATGTTTAAAATCAGATAATGCACATAGTTTTTACTAAGTTGTCATCGAACTTGCAAAACAGTAGAATACGTAGTATACAATTTATAGTCTTTTCGGTTATATACCGCCACTCCGAAGATCGTCTATTTTCAATACACAGCGGCAATTTTGGTTCCCTTCGACCCATCCGATTCGGGGTATATTCATTGGTGTCATTATATATATGATAAAAAATTTCCTAATATTCTTTGGTAATAAATGGTCACTTGGTATGGAAATTTTTAGAACAAAAATTTTTAGTATAGCTATAAGTTTATATATATATACCATGCAAACCACATTAACGACCTGATTCCGTTTATAAACAAAACAACTCGACCATTTATGTGAAAGCGTAAGTTTAAGTCTAATCCTAAGCCTTTAGCCATGAATATATTAAGCTAATTTCGGCAGTTCGACTCAGCTCGCAATGGGGTTCGACCGAAATGACACATTTAATAAGAATATTTTTCAAAAAATTTTGGGTACCAAGAGTCCATTGGTAACCCCAAAATATTCGGCATAAATTTTCTGTCGTAAATATGACTTTAAAGTATTTACTCTTAAGCAGATCGTCGAGCCGAACGGCATCAAAATTACTATTGTAGCTTCAAAACTGACCATTTTGGGGCTACAATCGAAAATACATGATTTAGCCCACAATTATAATTCCAAAATTTACCTATTTTCCTAAGATTAGAAGCAAGTTTGCATATGGATTTTACCTAAAGGGCAGAAATGAGAATAACTGGAACGGTTGCGTACGTACGTAAATAAAATATATCCGTCATATATGAAGAATAAAATCACTTATATTGCTATTGCTTCCGCTCACCTTCAAAATCTGAGTAATCAGTTTCTTTGAGAAACGCACCAGATCCAAAATCAATTAACTTAAGCGAACCGGTGTGAATTTCGATAATGAAATTTTCGTCTTTAATATCCCGATGTAGAACACCGACATTCAAACACGCTAAAACGGTATCGACTATCTGAAATAAAACATTTATATATCATAATATTAATAATTATTGCGAGAGCGTGTACTAATCTATTTGACGTCCAGGATTGTAGTTCGTCACTGCATAAATCACGCCAAAACATTATTAAATTTTAAACGTGTTAAAACACTAAGATAACACTCGCAAGATTTCGAAGAATAGTTTGAACGAGACTTATCAAAATGTTTCTTCGAATTGCGTTCTAAGAACCCACCAAAGGTAATAATACAGTTTGCGTTGGTATTCATCACAGCAAAACATATGCAAGGAACTATTAAATTTTTAACAGCTCGTTAAAATTACACGGTTTCGAAGAACAGTTTGAAGCAGACATAAGGATCAAAATTTTCCTCCGAATTACGTTTTAGGAAGCTACCAATGGTCTTAATACAGCTTGGCGACCAGCGTTGGTGTTCATTACTGTAAAATTTATGCAAACAATTAAATTCTTTAAACATTCTTTGAACCTATATTACCGATTCTTTAAACACATTTATACAGGTTGGCTCGATTTTCTCCATATAGCCTACAAATTTTAGCCAGTCATACTGAGGAGAGTATACTCTATACAAGTTATGCTGACTTTGTTACACTAAGCCGAAGCATGAACCTTTGCCTAGGCTAATGTACATATATTCGCCTTAGACTCTGCTCAATACTAAAGTCGACGGCTACCCTCTACGAATCTTCAGCAGTTCTTTTTGCGGTTATAACGTTATGCGCCTATTAATTAGATTTGGATCAAAACATTTGATCATTTTATAGCAAAATGAACCACAGACTCAAGCGATGTGTCGCCATCTACCATATATAATGTTTTAGACCAAAAAGAGTAATTTTATACTTGCAAATGAGATTGCCAGATTTACTTGTATATATAAAATATATTACAAAACTAATTATAACATTTTTTCATAACAAATTTTAATTTTGATGCAATCGAAGTCACTTCACAAACTGTGGCTCCATCTGGCCCAGTTATTAGCTAACATCATAGAAAAACCGTTCTATATTAGGATGAGAGATGACTGGGGTTTAGAGGCTACGGAGACATATAGCTGAAAAGGTGGTGGGCCCTTCAGTAATTTTTACCCCACTTCCCAAAGAGGGCCAAAGAATCTATGCCGGTTCCTTTATTCGCTAAGATCTATGTGTACATAATTACATAATGCGAGAGACCAGATGCTGCAGTGGCGATGAGTCACTTCCTATAAAGGAAACGCCAACAGGATCCCTGGATGCCGCCAACTCAACAGCAGGATCTTTCCATGATAAGAGATTTTCGGATGATTTTTAGCGCATTGTGGCACATCGTTGCTGCTCCAAAGCTATTGCGCTTCCCAAGCTTCTTAATCTCGCCCCAGTAACACCAGCAGCAGCTGGACAGTTGAATCGCCTGCGGCAATTTTTCGGCCAGGCTGAAAATTTTCGGACGGGTTAACGGTTGGATTAAATTCGGTGAAGAAAACCAGTATTATGAGTCTTGAGACGAGGGTAATTGGAACGCAGCGAGCAGAGCTTCTAATGAATGAGCTGGGGGGGGTGTGAAATTTTTTGCCTGTCTGTGTTGCTGCTAACTCGTCTTACAATGAAGGGCGTCGTTTTGTAGTGGTTTACAGTATTTAGCGGTGGGGATACCGGGCGCTGCATCCCAAGCAGCCACAAACAGCCCCGAAACAGTTCGAAGGCGCGCGAAAAATTTCAACCTCAGTACAACAATTTCTTTTCCGTTTCAAGAGGCGTTCCTGAGGAGGAGACAGTTAAATTAAGTGGAGACGATATACCAGTATAAGATAGCTGCAAAGAAAAAGGAATACGCGCCCTTATGGTCTGTTGGTCAGCTATTGGGAAAACCTGGGGTTTCCTCCAAAGATGGTTCTTTTTCTGCCCCCTGTCGTTGAAAGGTAGTAGCTCTACCAAATATTTCGCGAAGAAATGGTCCAAAATTAGTTTTTAGTGTTTCCTTGCCAAATCTTGCACTGACGGTAGCTACCTGTGTTTCGCCGCTCATATTTCGGGCCGTCTGTTATCTAGAGCACAGCAACAATGCACAAATATTTCATGAATTTCACGGAAGTTATCTTAGGTTAAGGGTCCCGATTTCCAGAACATAGTCAGGTTTCACCTGTTTGGTTATGTATTGCGTGCAGGGGATTAAAAATCTATATTGTTTTCGACACCCTGAATATAACGATTTCGTTATCTACAGTCCAGCAATAATGTTTCATTCCTTTTCAGTCGTTTTCAGTGAGTTTAGGGTCGCCTAACTCAGTTTACATCATGCCCTCTGGCTTTATTTGAGCGAAACTTAATTAGAACGGCCTGGTTAAGTTTTTCGGAACGTTCGTGTATCTAGAACCTCACATGAACCATGCATTCGCTCCGTCTCGCCCTCGTTTGCGAGATACTAGTATCACTGGGCACTCTGGCTATTAGTACTCAGGTCGACCACATCGCGCAAATTCTCAACCCGGTGTCCAAAGATTTCAGGTTATACGAAAGCAAGAAGCGTCGGGTTCAATCCATTTATGTGTTTACTGTGTGGAAACACTTGGGCGCCAACTCGAAATTCGAAACCAATATGTTTCTGTTTATGTGGGAAACAAAATTTGGTTCGTGATGTCCTGGTCAGTTACAATTTTTTTCTATCGCTTGCGATATCAGCATCGGTGTTTTTGATGTTTCAAAAATGCCGAATCCGATACCAATATTGCGAATATCGGCCGATAGCGATAACGGGCCAACCCCTAGCTTATAGCTAGTAAGTACTAATATGCCACATGATAGCAACCCAAAACAGCAAGCTAAACCTTGGCAGTGTGATATTCAGACATGTCGATTGAAACAGCAATCTGTATCAATAATTTAATACCAAAACTGCCTCAATACTCAAATTATATTGGTCGACGCGGAACGGCACAACCAAATCCCGTTGACAGCGGTTGCAATTCCAGTACAGGAACCTCGGGCGTCAATACATTAATATACACCTAAATAAAACATTCGCCCTATTTGGACGCAACAATACAAGAAAGCGCTTCGTCAGCTGGCGCGGAACCAAATGAGTAAATGTCAGGAGGCAGGCCAATGTCAGGTGTTGTAAATTTTTTATGAATGTGCCATTATCTTAAATTTGCTTAGCTTTTGCAAAAGTCAAAAATCAGAGAAAATATCTGTATCTGAAAACAACTTATAAGAAGAGAAAACACAATGAATTCTCACGGTTATAACTGGTGGTTACAAATGAAAGGACACTCCGCAGTTTAATATCAAATTGATATATTTCAACTCTTTCCTTAAGGTTGGGCAAAAGACAATATCAGGGGATCGTGGCCCCGCAACTCTCCGGCTGCGTGATTGTTTGTCATTAGTCTCGGATAGAGCTACAGATGGCGAATAACCAAATAAGATAGGGAAGAAAATGGTTTCATTTATCTTGATAAAATTATAAATTGAAGATCATGTATATACTTTAATTATATATCCCAGAATACCCACCTGTTTAAAGAATGTCCGGGCCAACTTTTCATCAAGAAAGCCGTATTTTGAAATGTAATCGAACAAATCGGTTGATGGTGATGGCCGCTCCATAACGATATAAAATCGATCGGAGCGTTCATACCAATCGAGCAGCTTAATGACGCCTGTAATGCCGCGGCATTGCCAAAGGAGACAAATTTCCAACGGGATCCGACGTCCATTGAGCTACAATAACATAAAATAAATATTTATGACACCCAAATTGAAATATTTCAACATGGCAGAACGTTTTCGTCCACATGATTGTCACATAGGTCTTTGTCTTTGTCATGTCAGGTCATTGTCACGTCGGTGCATTGTTAAAATTTTCTGCAAATCTGTCAACTCACACAAGAACCAAGCAACAAGTACAGTCAACGTCAAGATCAAGATAGCTCAATATGTGTTATGGCAACTCAGTTCAACAGCAAATAATCATTTCGAATCGAACACTTAGTGTTAGCTTTACGACTCCAATTTGAATTAATCAACAACAGCTGACTAACCTACATTCATTTTTACAAAGGCTACGAAGCGACATATTATTACAAAATTATTATTACATTATTACAAGAAATCTACGCATTGATAGTGCTAAATTCAACTTGAAACTATTCATTTGACGGTTCTAAATAAGACCTTTGAATAATTTAATTTCTGCAATATAGCTGAACTCTATGTATACGATATAAGCGTCTCAAAATCAGCTGGGAATCAAGCACAGAACTGTGCTAAAACCAAACCAGAAATTTTCCTTTGACAGCTACATATCTACTTTAGAATCAATATATATTTACTACGTATGTAATAAACTCTTGCATGCTCGATATGAACGTACCAAATTTACTAGAAATCTACCCATGGATCGTGCTAAATTCAACTTGAAACTATTCATTTGACAGTTCTGAATGAGACCTTTGAATCATTTCATTTCTGCACTATAGCTGAACTCTATGTCCTGGATATAAGGATCTCAAAATCGGCAGGGCATCAAGCACAGAACTGTGCCAAAACCAAACTAGAAACTTTCATTTGACAGCTACATATCTACCTTAGAATCAATATATATTTACTGTGTAATAGATACTTCCGAGCTAGATATAAGCGTCTCAAAGTCGACTAGAAATCAACCACTGATTTGTGCCAGAATCAAACCGGAAATTTTGGTTTGACAACTACATATCTACTTTAGAATCAATATATATTTACTATGTAATAAACTCTTGTGGGCTCGATATAAACGTGCAAAATTTACTAGAAATCTACCCATGAACATTATTACGAAATCTTAACAGCGTTGCAAATAAACAGACCATGATGCTTGTTTAAAATTCCGATTTGGCCATACGTACAACTCGAGTCCATAGCGATATCAGCCTCGTACGCAATTCACATAACCAACGCATATTGTGCAGCAGCGTGTCAGAAATATTTCCAGAAATTCTGATTGCCCTTACAATTCAACACCATTGGCTCTAACTAGTTTTTATTCAATTGGATAGAGTCGAAATTTGATCAGATTCATGTCATAAAAATTACAGAATTTCAATAAACCGTTGCAGAATGCAATTTTGCTCGCTAAATCATCTGAACAATTCTATAACGGGCAAATAAGCAGGTCGTTATTTGGATGTAAAGAAACGGAAATCGAGGATATCCAAACAAACTGCAGAAATTTTTACACCTGAAACAATGCTGCAAACCAGAAATTAATTCCATGCTAAACAATAGCACACAAATAGCAGTCAAACCAGCAGCTTTTCAAATACAAAACATTCGGTAAATGAGCTCCAAGCCCGTAGCTGCGGAAGAGATCATAACGAGGACGGGGCTCCGTCAGTTCAGCTTCAGCTCGAGCACCCTTCTGTGATGTAGAATTGTCACACCCATTTTGCTATTCATATATAATTAAACTTGAGCCTTTTGAAATTCCTCCAGCCTTTCCCACCCTAACTTATCTACTCTAGCTACGGGCCTGATGGCATCCGAAAAGGTTACTTATAAAATTGCCGACACCGCAAATTACAATTGGTCATATCATTGGCCGGCCCTAAAATACAGTGAAATCTAAACAATTACCTGGACTGTCATCGCTTTGATGGGGAGGCTATGGAGCGTCGCGGTAAGATAATTGCTGAACAACTTGAAATTCATGCGTGCGAAGCAACATATCTGCACACCATAAAGATGGGAATTCACCCTTAATCATTTGGTTCCTATTATTAACAATCACATGCAAAGGCCTTGCATTGAAATTTATATATCTATTGTAATGAATATATATACTTTATGTTGTAAATTTTAATTTTTACCGAATATTGTACATCAGCCATGATACAAAATAATCACATTAGGCACCTACCACTCCCCATGAGCTAACGTTTTCTCTTGGCAGTATCTTGACGGCGACTAACAAACCATCTTTAAGACGAATTCCCGAATATACCGCACCAAACCCGCCTCTACCCAATTCAGGCCCAAGCTGTTAAGATTTCGTAATAATGTTCATGGGTGGACTTCCAGTAAATTAGGTACATTCATATCGAGCCCTCAATTGTTTATTGCATAGTAAATATATATTGATTCTAAAGTAGATCTGTAGTTGTCAAACCAAAATTTCCGGTTTGGTTCTGGCACAAATCAGTGGTTGATTTCTAGTCGACTTTGAGACGCTTATATCTAGCTCGGAAGTATCTATTACACAGTAAATATATATTGATTCTAAGGTAGATATGTAGCTGTCAAATGAAAATTTCAGGTATGGTTTTGGCACAGTTGTGTGCTTGATTCCCAGCCGATTTTGAGACCCTTATATCGTCGACATAGAGTTCAGCTATATTGCAGAAATTAAAGGATTCAAAGGTCTCATATAGAACTGTGAAATGAATAGTTTCAAGTTGAATTTAACATGACCCATGGGTAGATTTCTAGTAAATTTGGCACGTTCATATCGAGCATGCAAGAGTTTATTACATACGTAGTAAATATATATTGATTCTAAAGTAGATATGTAGCTGTCAAAGGAAAATTTCTGGTTTGGTTTTAGCACAGTTCTGTGCTTGATTCCCAGCTGATTTTGAGACGCTTATATCGTATACATAGAGTTCAGCTATATTGCAGAAATTAAATTATTCAAAGGTCTTATTTAGAACCGTCAAATGAATAGTTTCAAGTTGAATTTAGCACTATCAATGCGTAGATTTCTTGTAATAATGTAATAATAATTTTGTAATAATATGTCGCTTCGTAGCCTTTGTAAAAATGAATGTAGGTTAGTCAGCTGTTGTTGATTAATTCAAATTGGAGTCGTAAAGCTAACACTAAGTGTTCGATTCGAAATGATTATTTGCTGTTGAACTGAGTTGCCATAACACATATTGAGCTATCTTGATCTTGACGTTGACTGTACTTGTTGCTTGGTTCTTGTGTGAGTTGACAGATTTGCAGAAAATTTTAACAATGCACCGACGTGACAATGACCTGACATGACAAAGACAAAGACCTATGTGACAATCATGTGGACGAAAACGTTCTGCCATGTTGAAATATTTCAATTTGGGTGTCATAAATATTTATTTTATGTTATTGTAGCTCAATGGACGTTCGGATCCCGTTGGAAATTTGTCTCCTTTGGCAATGCCGCGGCATTACAGGCGTCATTAAGCTGCTCGATTGGTATGAACGCTCCGATCGATTTTATATCGTTATGGAGCGGCCATCACCATCAACCGATTTGTTCGATTACATTTCAAAATACGGCTTTCTTGATGAAAAGTTGGCCCGGACATTCTTTAAACAGGTGGGTATTCTGGGATATATAATTAAAGTATATACATGATCTTCAATTTATAATTTTATCAAGATAAATGAAACCATTTTCTTCCCTATCTTATTTGGTTATTCGCCATCTGTAGCTCTATCCGAGACTAATGACAAACAATCACGCAGCCGGAGAGTTGCGGGGCCACGATCCCCTGATATTGTCTTTTGCCCAACCTTAAGGAAAGAGTTGAAATATATCAATTTGATATTAAACTGCGGAGTGTCCTTTCATTTGTAACCACCAGTTATAACCGTGAGAATTCATTGTGTTTTCTCTTCTTATAAGTTGTTTTCAGATACAGATATTTTCTCTGATTTTTGACTTTTGCAAAAGCTAAGCAAATTTAAGATAATGGCACATTCATAAAAAATTTACAACACCTGACATTGGCCTGCCTCCTGACATTTACTCATTTGGTTCCGCGCCAGCTGACGAAGCGCTTTCTTGTATTGTTGCGTCCAAATAGGGCGAATGTTTTATTCTAGGTGTATATTAATGTATTGACGCCCGAGGTTCCTGTACTGGAATTGCAACCGCTGTCAACGGGATTTGGTTGTGCCGTTCCGCGTCGACCAATATAATTTGAGTATTGAGGCAGTTTTGGTATTAAATTATTGATACAGATTGCTGTTTCAATCGACATGTCTGAATATCACACTGCCAAGGTTTAGCTTGCTGTTTTGGGTTGCTATCATGTGGCATATTAGTACTTACTAGCTATAAGCTAGGGGTTGGCCCGTTATCGCTATCGGCCGATATTCGCAATATTGGTATCGGATTCGGCATTTTTGAAACATCAAAAACACCGATGCTGATATCGCAAGCGATAGAAAAAAATTGTAACTGACCAGGACATCACGAACCAAATTTTGTTTCCCACATAAACAGAAACATATTGGTTTCGAATTTCGAGTTGGCGCCCAAGTGTTTCCACACAGTAAACACATAAATGGATTGAACCCGACGCTTCTTGCTTTCGTATAACCTGAAATCTTTGGACACCGGGTTGAGAATTTGCGCGATGTGGTCGACCTGAGTACTAATAGCCAGAGTGCCCAGTGATACTAGTATCTCGCAAACGAGGGCGAGACGGAGCGAATGCATGGTTCATGTGAGGTTCTAGATACACAAACTTTCCGAAAAATTTAACCAGGCCGTTATAATTAAGTTTCGCTCAAATAAAGCCAGAGGGAATGATGTAAACTGAGTTAGGCGACCCTAAACTCACTGAAAACGACTGAAAAGGAATGAAACATTATTGCTGGACTGTAGATAACGAAATCGTTATATTCAGGGTATCGAAAACAATATAAATTTTAATCCCCTGCACTCAATACATAACCAAACAACGGAAACCTGACTATGTTCTGGAAATCGGGACCCTTAACCTAAGATAACTTCCGTGAAATTCATGAAATATTTGTGCATTGTTGCTGTGCTCTAGATAACAGACGGCCCAAAAATATGAGCGGCGAAACACAGGTAGCTACCGTCAGTGCAAGATTTGGCAAGGAAACACTAAAAACTAATTTTGGACCATTTCTTCGCGAAATATTTGGTAAGAGCTACTACCTTTCAACGACAGGGGGCAGAAAAAGAACCATCTTGGAGGAAACCCCAGGTTTTCCCAATAGCTGACCAACAGACCATAAGGGCGCATATTCCTTTTTCTTTGCAGCTATCTTATACTGGTATATCGTCTCCACTTAATTTAACTGTCTCCTCCTCAGGAACGCCTCTTGAAACGGAAAAGAAATTGTTGTACTGAGGTTGAAATTTTTCGCGCGCCTTCGAACTGTTTCGGGGCTGTTTGTGGCTGCTTGGGATGCAGCGCCCGGTATCCCCACCGCTAAATACTGTAAACCACTACAAAACGACGCCCTTCATTGTAAGACGAGTTAGCAGCAACACAGACAGGCAAAAGATTTCACACCC
>JASANE010012672.1:0-10261 GCA_030248225.1 Trileptium ribeirensis
CACCCCCTTTACCCCATGGAATCATGGGTCACACAGTAAAACAAACAAACAAATGAGTTTCCCATGCCCAAAATCCCTAAAGCGACACTTTTCAGTCGTCCAGGACGTCAGAACGAATTTTCGAACTTTGGGTCGTGGGACCTTTATGACACCATACCTCAAAGCCCATAACTGTAGAACCAGAGCCTTAATCGAAAAACAAAAAAGTGGCACCGGCATTTATCACGTTACTATGAAATAAAACCAACCAGAGAAAAAAATTAAAAAGTTAAGATAAAAATAACCTTGCTTCCGTGAAGAGTACTAGAACGGGGCAAAAAGCCACATTTTGATCCCTCACCACGCGATGTGTGGCCACAAGATTTCCGATAAATTTAGCAGCTGTCGTACCTGTCGACGCTCACTATATTTTTCATACGGGTATCATCCAATGCGGATCCGATACAAGCAAAATGTGAACTCTCTATCTACAAAAAAATGCAAATTAGAGCGGTTAGCGTCGGACACAATGTGCACAAATTCTTAGTTCAAGGGCTTTTTCAAATGCAGACCTTATGACAGGAAAATCAGTAATCCCGGTAATGGACAGTACAATCAAATTTATACCGCTGTCGGCATGTAAAACAATAATATACAACATGCTCGACAAACCTGCTCGTACAGATCAACGATGGCGACACGCTCTTCCAGATCTTTTAATTCGCTAGAATCTACACCCGTGCCTAAAAATTCAAAAAGAATTATTAGGCCCGGAAGGCCCAGAGAATACAAGCTCAGGAAAAAGGCAAAAGCATGCGATACTATATATAGCTGCAAAGCTGAAATCTTGAACTAATTGATATAGCTCGAAAAACTTATTTTATTTATTCTGTGGTAATATATTTTCACAAATTGTGGTACATCAAAGTGTGGTCGACCTGCTAGCACGGTAGCTAAATTTTTTAAGTTAAGTTTTCTTCAGGTGCCAATGGCGCGCAGGAATTTTGCGAATAATTTGATAATGATTTGGTGGAAATTCGCTCAATTTGGGAAAATTTCAGCAAACTAGGAAGAAAATTTACAAAAGATGGGGAAAATTTGAACAAAATTGAGCATTACGAGTTCCTAATAAATTACCCGCAACTCCCGCGGCACTATCCACTGCCTCACTGTGCGGACTGACCTTGGAAAATATGTATAGTAGATTCACGCGGAGATACATTATATACTCAAAGACAACATAACATAAAATTCCATTTGAAGTAACTTTTCGCTACATCTCGTCTTTAAAAAATATTAGTTTGGCTGGATCTGGCAACAATCCACTCACGTTCGATACAGATGGTTAATCTGCCATTTAATACTACTAATAGCTTGTTTATTATCAACTTGGTGAATTATGAGCGCTAAATGTATAATTTAGTGAGACATACACTAACATATTGAGCATCATTTTACAAAACGAGTCGAACGTCAGCCATCTTGCTTGAATAGTTACTGGGCTCTCCATTCGCTGAAAATTTTGCAGGTGGCATGAATCAGGGGCCTTCTTGGTTCCGAACCGGGGCGAGCCCGATTTGGCCAGGGGGCATTTTTCCAAGAGAAAAACGGTTAAAAATCGTGCCAAAAACAATGCCATAATGGTTTTGATGTAGAGAAAAAGCTATTTTGAAGCAAATTTTGCGAAATTTTTGGCTTCAGAAAGGAATTTTAGTACAAGTTTTGATCAAATTTTATGTACTTTGGACCGAATGAAACAAAAAATTTTAGAAGAGGCGATAAGCCGACCTGAGCCCAAAATTTTGTCAGGGGGCATGAACCAAGTGTCACCTGTTCTGAACCAGGGGGAACCAAAACATGCCAGGGCCCCACCCCAATTTGGACAGCCCAGAGTAAAGAGATACATTCTGTTATTGCGCATTTACGGACTCACGATGTGCTAGACATTGCGTATAAATCACTGTACAAAACGAGACCAACACCCACATAGCTCGAGCAGGTTGTAGAGATTTTACCGTTTCCATGTGTAACGAGATATGGTCTTGGTAAACAAATTCCATCATGTGAAGCGGGGGAGGTATTAAGTCGTGAACCCCATGCACGACAGGCCAAAGCCCTTAACTTCACTTCACATGAACTAATTTGATTCTGTTTTTATTGTTTGTTGTTTACCATATGTGTCATGCAGTGATTGTTTATTATGTGTAATGTCGTTGGTTGTAGATGTATACAAAGGTTTATGCATGTGTTATAAACTATTATCTATAAACAATATATATATAGAAGTGTGAGAACATATTAATATGTTTATGACTTTATTGTGTATCGAAACAATATATATAATTGCAGCATAATATATATGTGTATGTGTCTTTAGATAAGTTTACTATGTGCTGGAATATAGGTATGTACTATTTCATGCTGAAAATTTTGTATAGTTTGCAGGAGCAATTTTGCCACTTAGCCAATTTTGAGGGAGTTCTTAAGGAAGTAATAGAATTAAAGGAGTTTTATGTGAGTCAAGGCATAGAATTTAACTATATCGAATTTGAGTGTAATTGTTGGGTGCCCTAAGCATTAGGCCTGCATTAGCGGATATGTGTATGTGCATCTGCTGGATTTTCGGGTAAAATCTTAAAATTTGTTTACACTTAAGAATTCGGGGAAATTCATAAAATCTTATTCTCTAACGACTAAAATTCACTTGGGTGAAAGAGTGAATTTTACGGGAGTGGAATCAGAGTAAAACTTGGAAAACTTTACTATGTAATTCGGAACACTGAGAGAAATCAATAGGGAGAAGAGTAAGACTTGTAACTCGGGATTTAAGCGGTTGCGCAGTTAGATCAGCGCCGCAGTCGGCCTCAGAAGCTGCACAATCAATGTAAGTCCGGTTCAGCCGTTTATTTGTTTAACGTGTGCAGAGTTAGTAGTTTGTTATAGTGTGTGAAATAAACTGTATGAGTTATTAGTGCTACACATTAATGCCTTAGGATTAAGCTCATAAAATTAAATATCCTTTGGTGCTCGCACTGCTGTATAGAAACCTGCTGTTAGTTTGTCTGTAATCTACGGTGGGACTAAACACCGCTAGGACCACGTAGGCTACTCATGTATTTCGGGTTTCATGGTCCTATTCGATTACCGTTTCGACCCAACCCTGCAGCGTGAACCATGCTAATAACACCCTACGATTTAAGGATACATCAAAATGAGATCAAAACACCTACATAGCTGCAACGGTCGCGGAGATATTGCCATTTTCGTGCATATACTTTGGAGCCCATTATAACTCAAACCCTGCATCCTGAGAAAGCAGTGTAGCTAAGCATTCTATACTGTCTTATAAAAGCTTATTTTGAGGTAAAAAATGAGCCTTATTTGACTCAGATATCTACACTGGTTCTCGAGATACAATAAATTTGGATTTTGGTGGGGGTGTGAACTGGGCCCCCTGCTTTGGAATTGGGGGCGAACTGGGGGAACGAAATTTAATAATTTCCAAAATTTAATATTTTTCAGCGAAAAACGCTAAAACTGTTAATAAATGTCCCCAATGAAGCGAAAACTAACGTTCCACCATTTTCTGCTGAAATTAATCTAATTTTTAACTTCAGAAATGATTTTTTTGTAAAAAATATTCCTTTGAACTGGTAGTGTTTTACCGAGGGAAAGCCAAAAATTTGCCTATGGAACCGTAATCTGGAGAACCCCTTTTTTTGCCAGGTGGCACCAAAAATGCCAGGGAGCGCTACTTTGAAGAAACCAGATATATATACTTTCCCAAAAACTGGAGTTTTGTTGCCTCACTAGATACGCATTTCCTTGAAATGCTTCCAGCAAATTGAGGACCTAAGTTACCAACTTACAAGGCAATATATAAAACAATCAGTTGTCGCCTAGTATACATACTTACCACTTCGACTGCCCATTGATAATTGTGGTAAGCACGTCACAAAAGCGGAGCTAGCGTAGCCTAAAAGCGAAAATATTACTGATTTCTTGTCTCTGGTGTGAAGTATTTTCTGTTTAGTACGTATACAAATCAAATATATAGTTTTTCATTTATGTAAATATTTTCTATTAAGTTTTTTGTTTTCCAATTATAAAAATAAAAAATTTATTTTCCTGCACAAAAAAACACAAAACTATATCTTCAGATTTGGGATGACGTGTACGGAAAATATTTACATATCATCTAGAATAGCGTCCAGAATAGTACGAATACTGATATTATCTACATCAAGATGTATACCACCTCGTTTACAAAATGCAAATCCACTCATAGCTATATTGTCTTCATTTTATATTTTTATACATACCTATCAGGGTGTAACCTGAATTCCGGTTCCGGGGAAAATCGTGTTCCGGTCGCGGTTCCGGCAAAGGGCAAAAACCATACCGGAACCGGAATTCCGGTTTAAAAATTTTGTTTGAAATTTTCCATATTTTTGCTTAATCTGTGGCCCAAACATATGTATTATGCATATATACGGCCCATAGGCTCATATATAGAATGACCAAGTTCCAATACAACCAAGCAAAAGAAAAGATTAATTCAGCAATTTGCCGTGTGAAACGTAAGTAGGGCGCATAATTTTAGTAGGATTTTTTCATCTTAACCTGCAGGAGTTTGTTAACAAAACAAAGCCAGGTCGATGCTTGTAGCAGCTATTTTACACATTCAGAAGTCTGCGGAGTATGGAATTAAACTGGTGCAACTCGGTAACAGAGTATGAATTACGTAGAAGTACTTAGCTTAAGCTTGGCTAACATAAATTGCGTCAAGCACCAGCCAGTGCGCTTGTAAACTTTGTAAATCAGTCTACATTGAAGTAAAATATCTGCAACGCAGCCAGAAGCTGCTTTCTTGGCAATAAACTGTACGAGCGGCATCACAGTTTGTCTCATGTTTGCCCAATACTAGCATAAACAGTGTCTCTGATCACTGATCTAAAAATTACCTTCTATTATTTTCCCTTAGAGCCATATAAACCAATAATTTCAAGTTTCCTACCGAACGACATGTAACACACGTATTTGTTGTAAAGGGAGGCGCCTGGAGACAGAGCGAAAGTGTTTATTCTACGCTCCATGCGTTGTAAGCACATTGAATTTGACGCTGTATACGCAGGAGTGTATAGTGGAAGACTGTTCTGTGTGTTAAAAAACCGACATATTGATCGATAAATAAACATTTTTAGTTTCCTCAGCATTCATAAAGTTTCAGAAAGACAATAATGCCGTCACAATGCATCAAGTTTAACGTAAAAGTTATTTTCAATACATTTTGAATCGACTATACCTTCCTTCATCTGTTTTACTACATATAAGTTTCGGAGAACAGGTTCCGGATCCGGTTTAAATGAACGGTTTCAATTGTTGGTTCCGGCTCCGGTTATTCCATGATACCTATTCATTTTTGGGCCTCGTATGGTCTCACTTTCTCCCATGGAATCCCTAACAACAATTCTCGCACATTTTATACTGTCCACACAATAAAGCTCTCCTCAAAAATCAGAGGTCCCACTATATTACATTAAAAAATTCTGGTTCTTCAGCAACCTGCAGATGAGGTTCCTTTCATTTAGTAAGATGAGGGTCCCATACACGATTCTTTGGGAATAACAATTTACATGCAAACATTTACAGTTTAACCTATATATGTTTAATTTCACGAATTTTATAGCAAATCTACAAATACGTCTTTGCAGTTGTAGTGCTTGCACTCGAACAAAATAAAACCTAACATTTACTTCTCAGGGTAGGCGTGTTAGGTTAAGAACAGCATACAATGAGTTAAAATGTTAAATCAAAATTAAGAACTGTTAGCAACAAATAACGATTTTAGAAATAAACTTACATAGTACCAATGGCCACAACCAACTTTATTACTGCACCATGATGTTTGAATCCATGCGCAAAATATGATGTAAAAACGGCAATAATTTATTCTGAATAGCAAATGCATGATATGTGCTCAATGCCCCAAATGAAATTTCTGGTTTACCCCAATATATTTTAACTCAGTTCATCAGTTTTCCACGTATTTATATACGTGAAATTAGCCAGTAACCATTGCGCAAGGCAACGATATGCAAATATATGTTAGAATGAAGAACTCCCATATATATATACTCTGGTTAGAACGCGGCTGCATTGCCCTACGCACATTTAGTTTAATAAATATACACGCTAGTAACTCTATCGAGATTGCAGAACGTAGTGAAGCATAGGTACACCTACGCCTTTTACGTACACAACCAATCAACTCTCGATTGCATACGTCGATATCAGGGAGTAACCGGAATTCCGGTTCCGGTTCCGACGAAAATCGTGTTCCGGTTGCGGTTCCGGCAAAGGGCAAAAACCATACCGGAACCGGAATTCCGGTTTAAAAATTTTGTTTGAAATTTTCCACGTTTTTGCTTCATCCTGTAATCCAAACATATGTAATATATTCCAATGATCAAGCTCCAATACAATCAAGCAAAACAAAAGATTAACTAACAAATTTGCCGTGTGAAACGTAAGTAGGGCACATAATTTGAGCAGGAATTTTTCATAATAACCTGCAGGAGTTTGTTAACTCAAAGCCAGGTCGATGCTTGTAGCAGCTATTTTACACATCCCGAAGTCTGTGGGATACGTTTGAATTAAACCGGTCCAACTCGGTAACAGAGTATGGCTTACGCAGAAGTACTTAGGGTATGTTTGGCTAATTTGCGTCAAGCACCCGCCAGTGCGCTTGTAAACTTCGTAAATCAGTCTAAATTGAAGTAAACTAACGTTATCTGCAACGCAGCTAGAAACTGCTTTCTTGGCAATGAACTGTATTTATTGAAACTGTGCGAGCAGCATTACAGTGTGTCTCATTTATATCATTCTGATTAGAAAGTTATCATCATTATGAGCTAACTGACGGGCACTGTTTGTCCAACGCGAGCCTAAACAGTGTCTCTGACCACTGATCAGAAAATTACCTTCTATTTATTATTTTCTCTTAGAATCATATAAACCAATAATTTTAAGTTTCCTACAGTAGAACATGCAACAAACGTATGTGTAGTAAAGGGAGTCGACTGGAGACAGAGCGAAAGTGTGTATTCTACGCTCCAAGCTTTGTAAGCACATTCGATTTGACGCAGTATACGCAATGGTGTATAGTGGAAGACATTTCTTGCTCTGAATGTCCAAAAAACAACATATTTGATCGATAAATAAACATTATTAGCTTCCTCAGTCTCTTTAAAGTTTCAGAAAGGCAATAATACCATCGCAATACATTAAGTTTAATGTAAAAGTTATTTTTAATGCATTTTAAATCCACTATATACCTTCATTTCTTCCATCATCTGTTTTACTATATATAAATTTCGAAGACAAAGTTCCGGTTCCGGATCCGGTTTAAATGGACGGTTCCGGTTGCTGGTTCCGGTTCCGGTTATTCCCTGCTGTAACCATAAAGCAACACCCCCGGCAGGCTGCCACACTGTACGATTATTTAATTACCTTAACCGGAGCCTTAGGATTACGCGCTATTACTTGTCGTTATTATAGTGTAGTCGCCCCCGGTAGGCTGTCAGAGTACGTTATGATAAGAACTATATAGTTGAGCGGAGCGAGGTCGCCGAGCGAAGCGTTTTTATTTTCTGTCTGGGAGCAAAAAAGTCGATGTCCGTTCGTCTTTCATGGATCTCAAGAATCACTGAACCTATTTCAAAAAACTTTTTTCGTTTGAAAGCTTATCATGTGAGGATGTGCACCTGATATTTTAGAAGTTTGGCAACTTGCCAATTTTATCCTTAATTAAGCTAATTAGCTAATTAACACCCTAATTAAGCTCATAACAGCTTAATTATTGGTCGTAGAGTTGTTTTAACGGCATATACCCTAGGTTTTCAGGTATGGCGATTAGCAACTCTTACATTTTGTTTCGATTGTTATTCATCACCAAGCTGTATAAGCCACGTGACTTCCTTTGCCTTGCTTTTCGTTCAAACGGAATAAAACTATTCTTTCATTCACTCTTTGTTGTCTAGGTAATAATCAGGGACTAACCGGAATTCCGGTTCCGGCGAAAATCGTGTTCCGGTTGCGGTTCCGGCAAAGGACAAAAACCATACCGGAACCGGAATTCCGGTTTAAAAATTTTGTTTGAATTTTTCCACGTTTTTTCTTCATCCTGTAATCCAAACATATGTAATATATATATTATACAATGATCAAGCTATACAACCAAGCAAAAGAAAAGGTTAACTAATCAATTTGCCGTGTGAAACGTAAGTAAGACAAAGGAAGTCACGTGGCTTATACAGCATGGTCATAAATAACAATACGAAGCAAAATGTAAGAGTTGCTACTCGCCATACCTGAAAACCCCAGGGTATATGCCGTTAAAACAACTCTACGACCAATAATTAAGCTGTTCTGAGCTTAATTAGGGTGTTAATTAGCTAATTAGCTTAATTAGGATAAAATTGGTAAGTTGCCAAACTTCTAAAATACCAGGTGCACATCCTCACATGTTATAAGCTTTCAAACAAAAAAAGTTTTTGAAATAGGTTCAGTGGTTTTTGAGATCCCATGAAAGACTAAGGACGAGCGGACATCGACTTTTTGCTCCCGGACAGAAAATAAAAACGCTTCGCTCGATCGCCTCGCTCCGCTCAACTATATAGTTCTTATCATAACGTACTCTGACAGCCTACCGGCGAGCTACACTATAATAACGACAAGTAATAGCGCGTAATCCTAAGGCTCCGGTTAAGGTAATTAAATAATCGTAAGTGTGGCAGCCTGCCGAGTATTGCTCTATGACACAGGAATAACCGGAACCGGAAACAGCAACCGGAACCGTCCATTTAAACCGGATCCGGAACCGGAACTTTGTCTTCGAAATTTATATATAGTAAAACAGATGATGGAAGAAATGAAGGTATATAGTGGATTTAAAATGCATTAAACATTTTTACATTAAACTTAATGTTTATTCGATGGTATTTATACCTTCTGAAACTTTTAAAGAACTGATAATGTTTATTTATGGATCAAATATGTTGATTTTTGAAAATTGCAAAGCTTAAAATCTCTCCCATTACTACACCAATACAGTATATTACATCAAATAGAATGTGTTTACAAAGCTTAAAAAATTGCAAATTACACTTTAGCTATCACTCCACTCGACTCCCCTTACTAACACATACAGTTTGGTGCATGTTCTACTGTAGGAAACTTAAAATTATTGGTTTTTCAAAAAAAATAATAGATAGAAGGTAATTTAATACATAATGACACTGTTTAGCTCACACATTTGACTGAACTTAATACAGTCAGTTAGCTCATAATGATGATAACTTTCTAATAGAATGATATAATGAGAACACACTGTAATGCTGCTCGCACAGCTTTTTCAATGAGAAAATACAGTTATCCAAGAAAGCAGTTTAGGCAGCCCGTCTCAGATAACGTTATTTTGGATTAGTTTTTGGGTACACAAAGTTTACAAGCGCACTGTGATGCTTGACGCAATTAGCCAAACATACCCCTCCGTGTTCTGCGTCAGGCCAAATGTTTCTGTTACCGAGTTGGAGTTCAGTTTTGAAATCGAACGTATCCCCACAGACTTTCAGTGTGTGCAAAATGGTGCTACAGTTTTCGTCGACCTGGCTTTAAGAGTGACACTTCCTGCAGGTTATTATGAAAAATTCCTGCTCAAATTATGTGCCTACCTACGTTTTCACACGGCCAGACTTTTGTTTTGCTGATTGTATTGGAGCTTTGATCATTGGAATATCTAGTATTTTGGATTACAGGATGAACAAAAACGTGAAAAGTTCAAATTTCGTTAAACTCTGAGGTTCAGTTTTGCCAGTATGGTTTTTGCCTTTTGCCCAAAACCCCAGACCGGGACGCGATTTTCAGTCAGGAAAAGCCAAAACTACCGGAATTCCGGTCTCCCTGATATGTGGAGAGTTGATTGGTTGTGTTAACAATTAGGTGTACCTATGCTCCACTACGTTCTGCAATCTCGATGAGGTTACAGTTTAATATATATTCAAACTAAATGTGCGTAGGGCAATGCGCACATTTAGATATATATGCAAGTTTAGATTCTGACGTGTGCTCCCGTGTGAGCTCTGCCTACACAATTGGTTAGTTTCACGTATATAAATACGTGGAAACTGATAAACTGAGTTCATCCTACTAGGAAATTTCCCATTTTTGGGGCATTGAGCACATCTCGTGCATTTGCTATTTTAAAATAAATACAAGTTTC
>JASANE010012673.1:0-18430 GCA_030248225.1 Trileptium ribeirensis
AACCCACGACCATAAGTAATCAACAAACTTTACGCGTCTTTGGTCGAATCACTAAGCTATTCATTTTTCTCATTATAATTGATATAATATTTCTGTATAAAAAGGGCTAAGTTAGCCATAATTTATAATCTAAACTTCCACACTGTACCACACATTCAATGCTATTTGTACGACTAGCTCATCTGCGTCTGGATATATGGATCCTAATGAGTTTGACTAACATCTTGGTTGCTTAATTTCTAATCGCCGTGGCAGAATATTTGAATTGTTGATAAAATATTGTAAAAAAATGTTCTTGAGGACATTGTGGGTGCATTACAATATATTATGTTACCAAAACGGTGTGTGATGTCAGCTGTGTCGCTACAAATTCAATCCTATTAAATGAACTATGCTGGGCTGATCGATGATCCTACAATGAATAGCGAAATTTTTCTTTGTGCTAGCCGAGCAGATAGTACACATACTTAGGGATTTTAAACTTTACAAATCACTTTGACAATTTTAAGATTTAAGGCATAGCTTTTAGCGCACAGTTTCTGCAATTTTATAAACTTTTTTTACTATGCATTAAAGGTCAATCATGATGTAACTCATTTTTGTACTTTACACAAAAATGGATTCATAAGTCTGCTGGTACTATATTGGTTGTCGAAGCACCTCGATATATAATAGTATTAATAACAACAGAATTTTGAAATCTAACATTGTTTGTCTCCAAAAACTGATACGTGCGGTTCACGCACCTTGAAAGGTTTTAAACGAATTTTAATCCTAGTTTTTCTTATTTAACAAAACTCCTGCCACGGTAGGAATCCTGGCATTGAAAGCAATACGTGGTCACTGATTTTCTGAAATTTTCCAAGCTAATAGTTCTGGTTATTTATGAATGGCTGCAGCAATCTTTTTATCCAAAACCTCCGAACAGCACGCCATTATATGTATCGTGGAAATACATTGCATATTCACACACCCAAATATAAAATCGAAACATAACTGCAAAAATTGATTTTAACATAACATGTTTATTTTTCAGGAAAATGCATGTTCACCGTCAATCTTACCGGCATAGAACAAAACGATGATCCCGTCAATAGTGACAATGGCATAACTACTGTCTTAGATAACTACACGTACACGATAACATTTCCGGAGACAATTAGTAAAATACGATTGGTTAGTGTCAATGTTCTATCCGAAACGACACTTACGATGAAATACTTTGGATCAGAGAAAGCATCGGCGAACTCACAAGAATCAGTTGTTGAGGTTAGTTAACAGTATCCTTATAATAGGTTTCCCATAGACCGCTGTGTTTCTTGATGATATATGTTTTATCCAACAAACGCTGATAACGAGTGATAATTTGATCATCGTACACTACCAAACTGCTGTAAAATTGTACAAGCTTTTATATGTGTAATTTTGATACCACTAAAAACTGCAATTTTTATTCTTTCAGAGGTAGGGTTAGCTAAGAAATTATTACAGCAAAGGTTGGTTAGCCGGCAGCCAACAACCCGGTCTCGGCACTTCGATTTGTTATTTTAAGCCTTGATAAAAGAAAATTGATATTACCAACCTTACACAAAGAGCTTTATGTCATATTGTGTTCTTTTCTTCACATTTGCTTGCAAGATATCACTATAAAACCATATGTCAATGTGAGTTAAGGCGTGTTCACACGCTCAAAGTATTTGCTCAAATTTTGATCAAAATTTTTGCTCAAATTTTGATCAAATTTTGATCAAAGTTTGAAAGCATCTTTTTTGCTTTTTTGGTAAATATGAACGTGTGAACTCTGTTTAAACTTTTCAAGAATACTCCTGTAACCAATCATGGACGAGCGGTATTAGCTGAAAAAGTTTTTGCTCAAATTTTGATCCCAAATTTTGAAATATTGGCTTTTTTCTTTAAAAATTACTGTTAAATTTTGATCAAATTTTGAGCTCAAAATTTGAGCAAAAAGTTTGAGCGTGTGAACACGCCTTTAGTGTCGTGGCTATAACCGATGTAGAGAAAAATGTGTAGCGTATTGAAATAATGGAAAACAGTAGCACCTAAAAGGTATGTTGTAATGCATGGTCGGTTCTTGAGAAACATTATGGTTCGATGCAGTGAAATTTTTTTCGGAATTTCTGTTGAAATGTTTTTTGTTTGTTGAATTGATTTTCTCAATTTGTCCACATTTAAAATTATTCTTTTCCATTGTGACTTCTGCCGAATTACTTTACTAAAGCGAAGGACAATTTTATACTGAAACAGGAAATGTATACTTATTTAACGATTTTTTTCCGGAAATGCGACTAAACCAACATTTTATTTATTTTTGTTTTAGATTATTTATTTTAGTTTTTTTAATATCATTTTCTTTAATTATTTTATCATATTAAGCTGTAGGCTTAGAAAAACGAAAATATATATGCTTTTTGTATCCTGTGATACAAACTAGTGCCAGAAATTCGCACATAACAGTTTGTATCAAAATGAAAATGCAATCGATGTGAACCAGCATTATTTTTATAGCAACTGAACCGTTGTAACTGTAAAGATAATTGGATTTGCTTTAAAAATTTAAGCTTACGGAGTTAAAATCACATTGGTGATGACACTAGGTTCTGTTTAGCTTAGATAAGTTTATGACCTCCAACTGAATACAAGCTATTTTCAATTCATGAGCCGTCAAGTACAGTTAAGAAAACAACAATATCGGATATAATAAACCTCTTGGTTTAGAGATTCCTCCAACAAATGCGCGAAACCCAGTAAGCTAAATTTACACAGGATATTGCTTATAACAGTTTTGAACATTCAAATTTAATTATGATTATGGAGACTTGCGATTCTGCATAGAACTGATACGCTACTACTATTGACAATAGTGATAATACTGCAGTAAATTTCGACTGATCTCGTTTTGAATCGTCACAACGGTGTTATTCTGCAAATTTCGTGATGCACTGTAACCTTTATTGATTATACAAAAAATTGTATTTACATTTCATTATAAATGTATATTAATCGTACATTTGATCTAATGTATGCCAGATGTCTTCGCTTTCAGACACTGTCATTTTAAAGTTTTACTCTTATTTATATAATTTGCTTATTGTAGAAAATATTCCTAAAACCTGGCGAACCAGTGTTTTCACTCGCAGCGCCCAGAAATATCGCTGAAATATCGATAAGTGTGGAGAGTTCAGATGTCGAAAATCCGCTTGAATCTATTGCTTTTGACGTGTGTCCTGGTAAGATAACTTTTTTAAAACACTCCAGCAAATAACTCCCAAAATCTGTTTTCGTTAAAATCCGTCCAATATTTCTATTAAGTTTGAATCAGACATTATAATTTCTAATTAACCTAAACTGGTTTGCCAATTTTTTTAGAAATTCATTGTATAAACATAAATATTGAGTGAAGTAAGGTCTCGGCCACACACGGTTTGCGCAATAATCCTACAATTTTTGAAGAAAAAGGCTGACCGGTAACAATTATATTAATGTGTCTATAACCGTTTTGTTAAAAGCTATAGGTAACTTGAAACAATTCAGTACGCAGTTGCTAAGTGATTATAAAATGTTTCACGGAAGTGCTACAGATACGTATAAAAATTGTTAAGGTGTTATTTCCCTGACGGCAGCCGGAAGCCCTGAATAATCTTCTCTTGATGGGTTTATAGGATTTTTAGTACACCTACAAAATTCATATTTCACTATTGTCATTTTATTTATCGAGAATTGTTTTACTTTGCCATATTATTCCGTAGATTGCGCAAGTTGATTTTAAAACTTAACTGTATTTTATCGAAAAAGGATACTGCTGCTGTTGTCCGAAGTGTCCCGCCGTAAGATCTAAGGTATATATTTAACTAGTACTGAGTTAATATCTAACAATGAAAATTTGTAAAAAAATTGTACCAACTCAGTTTGCCGACCGATGGTAATCATACCACGGTTTCCACAATTTATATTTAATTACTTGCGTTTTACCAACCAAACAAATTGCTAATATTATTTAGTGTCTAAATTTTAATCTGATATGCTGCAGGTTTCTTTCAATCTTTCATGTTAATTTTAGTACTGAATAATGTTAAGGGAAATATTTCATATTAAAAGTTTGGCACTGAATGTAAAGGAATATTATTCTTAACATTAAGGAAATTTATGAATTTATCTCTGCACTACAAATGCATAAATAAACTATACGAAATATTTCTTAAAAGAAACTCTTGCTCAATATTCAGTACTGATTTTCTTACTATTCGGGCTATTTTATTTTACAGCATTATTCCATCATGTGAAGGATTTTTTCCTTCTAAAAGAAGGGATCATTTCCCAATTAATTATGGAAGAAAAATTTCCTAAATGTATAATCCTGTTATATATTATTATTATATGTCTATAATTTCGACCATCAAACGTGAACAATGTCAACAGGGTTGCCTTTGCTGATGCTAAATCTAACAGAACCCCTAACTCTAAAAATTGTTTTAGAATCATAGATGTTACTTTCCATTTATCGTAAACATGGCACATGCCACCTTTAGGTATCGGACGTTATATCGCTAGAAAAAATACACGTTTGTGGGGGGAGGGGTGTGTGGTATTTTTCGGGGGATAGGAGGCTCCAGATTTAGACTTTGTGTGAGCGTTATAACATAAGATTGAAATCTCAGGCTAAGGCTTAGGCTTAACCCTGTTCATCATAAATTAGTGCCCGTTTCGACTGGCATTGAACAAGTTCGAGTCGGCACACCGACCTGAACCCGAGCCGTTTGCGTTGCAGTTGTGATCGCTAAACACTGAGCTTAGCCAACGCTGCTGCTCGGATCATTTAGGCTCCTCCTCACATCGCATACGCGGCCAAACGCACGCTGCAC
This sequence comes from Trileptium ribeirensis, assembly GCA_030248225.1. Lineage (NCBI taxonomy): Eukaryota > Metazoa > Nematoda > Enoplea > Enoplida > Thoracostomopsidae > Trileptium > Trileptium ribeirensis. The sequence goes on from JASANE010012673.1 coordinate 4,881, forward strand.
AAATGAACTGAGTTAATGCACTACGCTGTTTTGTATTTCGCTGCAACAGAACAACTACATGCGTTACAGGGGATTAAAATATACGGCATAGCATCCATTTCACATGTGTCCTTGAAAGGTCATTGGCAATTACGTTATTTATTACTTATCAATCTTGGAAATTAGTAGATTAACGATTGTGGAAATACATACCAGGACTATGGACTGGAGCAAGCACGCGGCTAATAGTTTAGCATAACCAATGAAACGAGCGTGCAATGCGTTTTTCTGTTTTCCAAATATGCTAAATCGGCTTTGTCAACGCTGTTAAACATGGTAGGTGTTTGATATTTTATTTGTTTCATAACCACGGAATTTTGCAATATAGCACAGAAATTATGAAATGTATAAGAATTGATATCTGTAGGAAAAAATTAATTTGTCACAAAACATAATCTTCTGCATCGCAACTCTGACTACCGCAGCGGTCCACTGAGATATCACAGCAGCGTAAATGGCAACAGCTATTACAAACCATTCATTCTAAGTACTGGATGCTTATATGTATACATGATGTTTTATATATGAATTTATGTCATAATTGTTTTTAGGAAGTAAAATTTCACATAACTATTGTATTGTAGTCACAAGCGTTTACGATAGTGTGCTGGAATTTCTTTGACTAGTAAATACAAAAAAACAACCCGGGAGTGGTGGTTTAGACAATTATAAAAGTTTTAAACCATAAATTTCTAACGAACGCAAGTTTATTAATACAGTAATATATTCCTTAATATTTAGTGGTATTATATTTTCCTAAAATGTCGGACCGCAGAGGCAATGGATTTTTTTCGTTACATTAAAGAAGATTTTCTTAATATTTGGGAAATTTTGTACTGAACATCAAAGACATCCTTTATCCTTGACATCAAGGAATATTTTACACTGCATGGTTTTAAGAAAATTTAGTACTTAATATTAAAGGATATAATCGTCAATATTCGGTCCTAAGATTCGTTGAAGAGGTAGTTTCAGGTCTTGTTTTGACGAAGCTTGAAAAACTTTGCATTTCCGACCTACACCAATATGTCTGAAATATATTCATTAATGTTTTTCAAGAAATTGAAATTCTTAATTTGAAGTTGCTGCTAGTATAACTTAATGATGACACTAATATGACACTTATACTAGGAATACAAACCTTTTCGTTCTGCTCATTACAATCTATTTGCTATTTAGCGTATAGTTCGTGACGTGCCGATTCCAATCTACGTTGCGTCGACGAAGAATAATTCAGATTTATCGAAATGTTAGGTGTGATTATGGGGTGAAGTTTTAATTTCTCTGAATAAAACTTATCTCTAAGCAAAATGGACACAATTAAAAGTCAAGTAATCAGCTAAGAAAGTGTTTCTTCACTAAAAACTGCTTATATCACATAAAGCAAATTGCAATATAATAACAAGTAGTATCATCGCTGTACTAATTTATACATAAATATATTTTTGATACCTTAACCTATTAGCAGTAATTTAGTACCATAAGTCACTTATATAACTGAAATAGTAACGTTTTATTCATTGGGGAAGTAATTACATCGGTTTATGTAGGTTTCATTTAATTCTTTTGGTTGATGTTTGGAGTTCAATTTCCATGTTTATCTATTTCGAGAAATATCACATCGGTATTGAAGATGGGACTTAACTATTTTGGCTGATGTTTGGAACCCAATTGCCATGTTTATCAGTAAGGGGAAATATCATCTCGGTTTGTCTAAGTGGGACCTAATATATTTCTGGCTGGTGTTTGGAACCTAATTGCCGTATTTTTACAACTGGAGCGCGTACTTTTCAATAATTGATTTTAGCCTCCACCACTAAAGAAGACATTCACCGGCTCAGAAAGAGGAATATGATAATCCATCAAGGTTAATTATATAGTTATGAATATACTCGTATAAATATCCTTAATTGATATGAACACATTATAGTTGTCTAGGCAAAGATCGTATATCGGCAACGCTACGGCGTCTAAATCTAAGCGACTCACTACGCAGTCATTATTTGAACCTGATTTTTTAATGTGTTCGAACTCAAGATTTCTGCGAATAGTTCATACGAAAGATTTGTAGGGGTCTATACAGTTTACTCGTCCTGGTGCATGTAATGGCATACAATGTCGTATTCGTTGTAAGACTGACTTTCAAGGATCCTTAAACCTGTAATGCCTGAATTAATTTGTGGTTGCATTTGACAAACGTAAGCCGCGCCAGGGATTCGAACACGGACTGACCGTTGTGTACGCTAACCGCAGAGTTATCTAGAATCTGTAGCTCGGTTCTTTCAGGAACCTTGGAAGTGAACGAATAACAAAGAACATGCAAATACACGCCGGACATCAAACTCAATTTAACACCAGACTTAACAACGTAAGCAGCGGCCATTTGGCCCTCACATTAAATAATTAGGTGGACTTATATATCTCCAAATCGTACAGAAACTTAATCGCGCCGAAATCGCTTTGAGACGTCGTAACTTGTTGAATCGTAAAACCATTAACGATATATATGTTACGGAACGCACATCTTTGAGCTAAAAAGTAATATAAAAATAGCGTAGCCAAGTTTAAAAATATATTAGAGTTAAACATTGCACGTGTTTATTGCTGTGGACAGCTATATCAGCTAATGAAAACAACACTTTAATCTCAGAGTATACCGCATGTATATCCTTGGCCTGTGATTTCTAGGTCTTTCTAGAATCCGAAATGAGCCCGAAAGTAGACAATTTTGAAGTTACAGTTGTAATTTTGGTGCCCATTCCCTCACAGTGCTGAAAAGTTTATAAAAAGGTTTTTCTGTGTGAACGTATTTATTAAAATTGTAAACATGTACAGATCAATATAACCCCATCGACTAGCTGAGTCTAAAATTAGCTGAATTGGTTCACGTAATAAAGGGTTACGCCCATTTATGTGAAAGCCTAAGCTTAAGGTCATAGCATCAGACGTAAAAAAGCGCTAAACTAAAAATCCAAAAATGTCAAAAATATGGCCGACATGGATATTTTTCTGATGGCCCTCGACCAGCTCAGTAGAATGGTGCCATAATTACCGCTTCATGTATAATATGGGGGTTTGAAGCTCCAGGAAAACCTTTATTGTGAGAAAGAATGATTTTATTTCCTTCATAGAGTGGTGTGATATATTTATTCGTGTGCGGTATCGGCATTTTCCGCATATGTATACGTTTATATTCTGTCACTCTATATTTTACAGTTTCTGTGTTTATGCACATGTGGGCTGATCATAACCAGACGGCTCAGTGTGGAGTTCTGCTATTTATAAGAGGTTTTGATTTGAAATCAGGTTAAACATGTTTGTGATGAGAATATTGGTAACTGGATACTTCAAACTTTAAAATTTCTATTTTTAATTGGAAAGTGTCTACCGACATATAGGGCACCCAGAAATTTCCAGGGTAGCCGATTATCATGTGTCTTCCCCTAATATCTTTGAAAAATGTTTTGTCTGGCTGATTGGAAAAATTATACGTGTTCGAAACGCTGAATTTGAACGAAGTGTGCTCCTGCCATCCTGCTGTGAAAAGTTCACATCCCCAGTGAAAAAATGCGCCCAGTCCCCTAAAGCGAAAACGGTGCCCCATACACTCCCTACAGTAAATCATGGCGGCGCTGTGGCCACACGGTTTGTATCGCTTTAAACATGGTCGACTCCAAGGCGCTTGCTATTGTAAATTTTTTGTGGTAATCGGACTGTAACTGCGCCAAGTTTTGCAAGTTTGCAATTCACTATGACCGCATGAAATTAGGCAACGCAGCAGTGTTTGTCAAGCGAACGTCAATGTCAAAGAACTAGCTTGATATTATATTGCTGTGTTTAATGACACAAAGCACCGCTAAAAATTTTATACTTTGGTGTAACTCTTTTATAGGTTTTTGCATCTACAGCGTTGACGATAAGTTCCGTAAGATTGGATCAAAGGAATTCGATGATGGAACTCGAATAAAGATCAGCCGACGAAGCGGCAGGCTCAATTATTGGTTTACTGAAGAAAAACAGCCATTTGCTGTGGCGTTCGTTATCAATACACCGGATTTTCGCTATCTGCGATTAGTTCTCAAGGATTTCAAAGGTCGAACGATTATTAGCTTTGTAAGGTTTTAATCGAATTATTCGTGTTGCACAAAATTTCTTTGCTGTATTTTCTGTACCCGTTTCAGTGTATGTTTGGCCAAGTCCTTTGAAATTTCAATGTTTTCCAACGTTCGAATGCTTTGAAAATCACGTAACGTAATACTACAGTTTTAAGTACGACAAAATGAATTATATATGTTGTTTTAGCTTTCAGTGATGAATCTCTGTTCGGTTATAGTTCTACAATAACTGGTTTCGACTCTAACGAATCTGCTAAATTTATACTGATTACATAGAGTAATTGGCCTTGTCGTACACAAGTTAGATAGCATCAATGAAATTGGCATGACAATAATCAAAAACAAACATTTCTGCCATCGTATCAGTTCGTGGAATAAATTTTCATTATATATTTACTGTACCCTAAATTTAAACTTTTAGCAAAATATTTAGCCATATCCGACTAGCGATTATTATGCTACTGGCGAAAATTCAGATAGTTTTTGGGTTAAAAATAACGGTCTTTATAGCTTAATCACTATAGCAAGACCGAATTGCCTGCTTCCAATCCTACATATGCCTATTTAATACAAATACAAGTCAAAGAGTGCACAACAGTATGAACATTTGGATTCATTTGCATTGAAAATATGGCTTTCAATTTCTCGATTACTAGTTATCTGTTTTGACTTTCTCACCAGTACACTCAAATGAATATTATAATAGATCCTGTGGTGAGGTTTTTTCATGCTGTGAAAATTATAGTCAAATCGCTTGACGCACTACAATGTGTTAATTCAAAACAAAAAACATTGAATTTATTTTGCCTTAAAAAGGGATTGCTCAATCATTCGATCGCCAACTAGCACATATACACGAAAATGCGTAAATTAACTCATTCCCGCAGAAGCAAAATTGCAGAACAGCAACAAAACAATTAGCCACGTCCACCACTTAACTCCGTTGCTACACGAAAATGCGTAAATTAACTCATTCCCGCAGAAGCAAAATTGCAGAACGGAAAAATTAGCAACGTCCACCACTTCACTCCGTTGCTACACGAAAATGTGTAAATTAACTCATTCCCGCAGAAGCAAAATTGCAGAACAGCAACAAAAAAATTAGCCACGTCCACAACTTCACTCCGTTGCTACACGAAAATGTGTAAATTAACTCATTCCCACAGAAGCAAAATTGCAGAACGGAAAAATTAGCAACGTCCACCACTTCACTCCGTTGCTACACGAAAATGTGTAAATTAACTCATTCCCGCAGAAGCAAAATTGCAGAACAGCAACAAAAAAATTAGCCACGTCCACCACTTCACTCCGTTGCTACACGAAAATGTGTAAATTAACTCATTCCCACAGAAGCAAAATTGCAGAACGGAAAAATTAGCAACGTCCACCACTTCACTCCGTTGCTACACGAAAATGTGTAAATTAACTCATTCCCGCAAAAGCAAAATTGCAAAACAGCAACAAAAAAATTAGCCACGTCCACCACTTCACTCCGTTGCTACACGAAAATCTGTAAATTAACTCATTCCCACAGAAGCAAAATTCCAGAACGGAAAAATTAGCAACGTCCACCACTTCACTCCGTTGCTACACGAAAATGCGTAAATTAACTCATTCCCGCAGAAGCAAAATTGCAGAATGGAAAAATTAGCAACGTCCACCACTTAACTCCGTTGCTACACGAAAATGCGTAAATTAACTCATTCCCGCAGAAGCAAAATTGCAGAACAGCAACAAAACAATTAGCCACGTCCACCACTTAACTCCGTTGCTACACGAAAATGTGTAAATTAACTCATTCCCGCAGAAGCAAAATTGCAGAACAGGAAAAATTAGCAACGTCCACCACTTAACTTCGTTGCTACACGAAAATGCGTAAAATTAACTCATTCCCGCAGAAGCAAAATTGCAGAACAGCAACAAAAAAATTAGCCACGTCCACCACTTCACTCCATTGCTACACGAAAATGTGTAAATTAACTCATTCCCACAGAAGCAAAATTGCAGAACGGAAAAATTAGCAACGTCCACCACTTAACTTCGTTGCTACACGAAAATGCGTAAAATTAACTCATTCCCGCAGAAGCAAAATTGCAGAACAGCAACAAAAAAATTAGCCACGTCCACCACTTCACTCCGTTGCTACACGAAAATGTGTAAATTAACTCATTCCCACAGAAGCAAAATTGCAGAACGGAAAAATTAGCAACGTCCACCACTTAACTCCGTTGCTACACGAAAATGCGTAAATTAACTCATTCCCGCAGAAGCAAAATTGCAGAACAGCAACAAAAAAATAGCCACGTCCACCACTTCACTCCGTTGCTATAGAAGTTTAAATAAAATCATTATGTTTCATATCCACGTTTAAGCAAGCGTATTTGACTACGACTGTTCACGTTTGAAAATTAATGTCATCCGCAGGATAATCTATCTTGAGTTTATATATTTTCATTGTTACTAAATAACATGACACGACTTCGTAAGATTTTTAAAAAATTAGCTGGCTCGCTTAGGTTCTTAAAGCAGTTTGTTCCGCATACAATGCCTATTTATTAAATGCATCGTTTTCTCTTTCGAATGCCAAAGTTTCGGGACTATTTATTAAACGTAGTTGCCAAAGTTTCTCAAAGGAATTTAGATAATTTTAATATTTATGATTTCTTGGTGAGTAAACCCAACGGTAATTATTTAAATGATCTTAAAGCGTTTAAGTTTGTTGGTAGTTGTTTAAATGCCGCTAACAATTTTAGTTGACTGTCGCTAAATATATATGCTGTATATATTGTATATATAACGTATATATTATATATATGTTATATATATAGATATAAATGTGCGTATTAAACTGAGCTATCGTTTTACGGTCGGACATTTTCGAGCATTATCTAATTTTTTGAACAAATTATCCTTTACCAGAGTGTCGTGACTTCATGATTATACTTTATACGTTTCCACTGAAATATTGCTGATTGCGCTGTTTGTGTGGCATTTCACCTGAGTCTAAACTAAAATAACGTGTCATACATGATTTGGCGAAGCCATTTATTACTAGTGCTGACCAATAATGTAGCAAGCTCAAAAGGCAATAAGCCTATATTATTATAATCAGCAAATTAAACAGTCTGTACGAACTTCAGCTATGAATTTAGACTAGCTTTGAACATAATGAAAACAATGCTTACAGTGGTGTTAATAACCATAGCTTAAATTCAGTTATTTTTGGCCAATAGGACTTGCCTGGTAAGCCAGCTGTTAGCGAAAATTTCAAACTACCGGAAATACATCCGAACGTAGTCAGCATTCGGGTTGTCCCCCTTGATCGCTATAAGAAGCCACTCGGAAGAAGGATTGGTCCTACACATATCGAAAAGTTGACAATCGATACGTGTGTACTTCCAGGTAAGTATCGCCTATGTTCGTTTCACTCTGCCCAACTCGCACGTATTGTCAACTTATTAAATTCATTTAATACCATTGCAAAAAGCCCAGTATCAAAGTTATCAGTGTATTAACAATTTGTGTGATATATTGATTTTCTGATAAAATATACCAACTGGTCAGAACCTCTTGTTTTACGGACTGATACGTGCAGACCACAACATAATAGGCTTTTTATGATATCCTGAACGTCGTCTTAGAATCTGGATAGCTAAAACGGTAGAAGAAATCAGTACTGGCCGTTAACAACTTTGGCTGGAGTTTAAATCAAGGTCAACATACTATGTGCTTGCCTGTTGACAACAGAATAGTGTCCGCGTCTGTTTGACGCCCGCATACCACTTTGGTGAAAGATTTAGTAAATATGCATAAAGAATGTTGCTATGCCGCGTTTGACATCCAAGTGCGGCATCAGCCTTCGCTCTTAATGTATTAGGTCATAGGTGCCAGAGATACCTCGGCCTACGGGTGCAGATAATCTCGGGGAGAAGGGTGGGGGAAGGAGGGAGTGCGCAAGAGGGTGCGGTAAGCCAAGCTGTAATAAAATTTTTTTCCACTTTACCCCGATTTTTATCACCATTTTCCAAATTTCCCATTTTACCTTAAAATTTTTGTAACTTTGTTCATAGTTGCAAAACGTTCCTCGCACATTGAGCGCAGGGCGTTGAATATGACTTTAGTGGTTCCTACACTAGTGGTAATTCTCACTATCTTCTATGATAATTTGATATGGTGGGTACAATGAATTTTATGAAACAATTTTGCTTGACACTGTTCACAATACATGCTCATAGGGGTAAATGGCGTTTAACTCTCCTGAGGTGCCATACACCCCAAAGGTGCCGGCTACCCATGGGACCACTGACGTTGACCATGTATGTTGTTCAAGTTGTCACACTATATTTTCAAAATTCAAATTCATAAATTGTACAACTAACGGTTCTAGTATGTGCCGATATTTTTTTGTAAAGTTTGTTTACTACTAATGGGTCAGCGATATAAAAATACTTTAGATTTCACAAGTGTGATTTAAATGACATTTCGCTTGAGTAACAGTCGCTACTGCGGAATTTGTAAAAAGTAGATTGCCGAATACAGAACCCGAGATAAGGTTTTAGAATCCACTAAGTTTTACATAAAAGAGCGGTTGGAGCACTGTAATTTTAAATAACACAGGTTTTAACACATTTTAAATCTATGATTCTTTATGCGCAATTACATTGAAAATGACCCCGCTTACCATCCTATTTTTTTTAATTTTCGTCACCGAATATTTTCTAGCCGATCAGAAAATGCTAGTTTTTGTTCGAGAATATCAAATTTGTTCGAGACCAGATTTTGTCGCATTTGAATTAACAAGGGTTTTCTTCGCGAACACGTAATTCATACATAATAGGACCGTTCTGATTATGACGTCACAGTTACATTAAATTTGTTCGCGACCAGACACAATTAGTATTTCAATGCTATGAAATGCTACTGAACTGTCGTAACCTGAATGCAAATCTCTGCGACTACGCTAGTAATGAGCCGAATCGAAAACTTTATTCGTTTCGTAACAATGGATATGGATTCCACATCGGGAATTGCAAAATGGGATGGTTACAGGGGTCACTTTAAGTTTAGTCGCGCTTTACGCTGGAACCTAGTTGTATCTTAAGACATAGACACTATACGCATAAATATTTTAGGTTGTTTCGTCGGTTTAGAAGGATCACAATGTGATCTTGAAGAGCCGACTGTATGTAGACAAAAATGCAAAGAAATGTTTGGAAACAGCTCGGGGCCACGGTGTGCCAAAACTAACGCCAACAAAGATGAGCTAACGTGCACGTGCCAGTTGTGTAAGTAGCCATCACTTTTTCGGGTTATAAAATTTTTAGAAGCTTTTATAGCATACAGACAATAATATAATCACATCAGATCCCCAAATATCGAAATCACTATAAAAGAAAGACCTTGTTTGTTTAGAATATTGACAGTCACTGTGAACAGAATTTCACAATATATATTTTATATATGTTTCACATTAGGATAGAAATTCGTTTGTACCGTTGGTGTAGTGTCTATAACTTAGACATAGACAAAAGTAGTAAAGGCACAACCAGGGGAAATATATTTGCTGAAAGTAGCAGTAAGGGCTAGCTTTCTTTTGTAAGAACCTGAGTATTTAATTAGAAATTGCTTTTTCCTAGAATTGAGTTCACTAAAGGCTTCACAGTAGTTGAGCATTCATTTCGTGAAGTGTTATATATAATAGTTTTATCGCCAAGACGCTTTGACACACGATCTGATTAAAATGTTTCTATATATAGATGAAAACAATAATAATGCTGTAATTTTTTGACAATATTTAAACATCTGGTTGCGATGCATTTACGATATCACAGCAATAGTAACATAATATTTCTATTTACGAGGATATTCTACATAGATTATGCTTGATTTTCGTATTTCAGGCTTACACTAGAAAGAATGGAAGCTGTGAAAATTAGCAAATATCTGTATTGATCATCAGCGACCAAGAATAAAATTAAAAAATTTAAACTGTATTATTGGATGACATAAAGTATATGTGTGGAAAACATTTGAATTCCGTTAGCTTTTTACAAATGGTGCTACCAAGTGTTCATTATAACATTTTAAAATATTTTGTAGAAGGACATGACACTCTGTTGTCCCCATGTACTTTAGCTTATTCCGATGATGTGGGCGTTTTTGCATAGTCTGGTCAAAGATTGTAGGCGTGCTTCCAAGGTTTTCTGGCGATATTTGGTACTGTCTAGGTAGTCTGGGAGAAGAAGGACCATGTAATCGGATAAGGCATAAATACATAAGTATGAACAAATGTCATACTCTTTTGAAAATTATGTTGATGAAATCATGGTGCTACTAATCCTGCTGTTAACAAAATTTATGTAGAACGCCAGTTTCTGAATTTCCCAGTTTCCAGGGAAGCAGCTTTTATTATTCGTGCATATACTAAAATCTTAAGTTTGTTAGGATCCACAGATTAGTCAGATTGGTATTGATATATGCTTTTGTACTATATGTAATGAGAATGAAAAATGGGAATACTTAAATGTTTCCCTACTGACAAAATCGCGATATAAAAGTGGTATCTACTGTATCACTCGGGCAGTATTTTGTAAATTGTTGACGTATAATTTGAAATAAACTGATTTATCTGATTGCTGAATTTTTTGGTATTGCTGTCAAATTACCATATTTCTAGTTAGTTTACCATATTTGATTTTCTGGATCATACCACAGTCATCAGAAAATCGTTTTCAACTTAATAGCTGAGTCGTTAAACAATGATAATTTCCATTCTACCATTTTATGTCTTTTCAGTGGTAAATGTCGCATCTTGTTGTTATTATCAATTCAGCTGTGCCAGGCGGGTAGGAACATAGCAACTTTGTTTTCAGAAGCGGCACAAGGCATTGTGTAGTAACTAGTGAAGTGTTACAATGTGCTGCAGTTGAAATTAAATTCTTAAAGTAATCACCGTTCGTGTTTACCCAAGTTTTGTAGAAACATTAGTTCTCTCTTACCGGAGTTAAAATCTAAGCGTAACTAAAAATTTTTCAGTAGGTGGTCTGAACTATAAAATATTCAAAAATATTTGAAGGTGTACTGCTGTATTTCCCGGTGCGGACGCATTGTCATCAATTATTTTCAGCTACCTGAAATTATATTTTGACCAAAGCTACTATTGCCTTCGGCTTTTGTCTTTAATATAGCGTCTTTACCGATTGGATTAATGGGAAAACTAGAATGATCTGATTAGCAACAAACGACTCCATGTCGCAATATCACTAAACGTTGCGATCCCATATATTATTCAACAATGTGTTCCACGAAGACTGAAATATGATTAGATCAAATTCTATATATAGCTGGAAATTTTGACATTTCGTATCTCCCTGATATATATTACTAGTGAAGCTCGCTTGCGCGCCAGAATTCGAGTGTTGAGAACAATCCCCCGAAGTCTGTTGTAGAAAGCACACACAAACAAAGCCTACACGCAGTACGAAGGTGCAGCATTATATAAACCGTGAGTGATGAGTCATAGTTACGCCCGCTTCTTTCGATATGTATGTATATTTCGATATGATATATTACATTTTGATATGTATATATGTATATATTTCGATACGTATGCAGCAAACAAAACATCATACAACGAGTACAAAAACAATCAACTAACAATTTAATAACTCAATAAAACCCTAAATTCGTACGTTAAAGAATTCAAACCGACAGTTGAGAAAAATCTCATTTTTCATACCAAGTATGAAGCAGAAGTGTGAAATATATTTGCCCAACAATATTTTTTAACACGTGCAATGAGTTTATCTGCCCAGAAAATCCCGTATAAGACACTAAAAGCAACAAAAAACACACATTTAGGTGCATTTGCCACGACTTTTCACCAAATATGAAATTTGGCGCCAACTATAAGCTTATAGACTCCAGATTGGGAAGTAGTTGAAAAACTTGTTATATATCATTGCAAAGCCCTGGTAAAGCTACATGATATAGGCCTATTATTGCGGCTACCTCGTTTACTTATTGAGAAATGTCGCAAAAACTGGAGGGGATGCCCGAAAAATGGGCCAAAATGACGTCATTTTGCCCCATAACTTTTCCCACGGGAAAAAATTCATAAATAGGGCTCCGTCATTACACCTAAATCGACCATTGCGGTTCGGCCCAACAGTTATCGATATCCAGGTGCGACAGACACACACACAGACAGGACCTCCTGAACCCCCCTCCAGAGCCAAAATTGAAAATTCGCGTTCAACTCGCTCGCTTCGCTCGAGAGTGGAATGAGCTCGCGACGCGCATGAATCGATTAACGAGATTCCTAATGTAGCTATTTACTATCTAGCAAAACCACAGCGGTGGGAACTTGCACCGCGAAGTCTGCAGGGAAAGAAGACCTTGTTGAGATTGAAAGTACTAGCAGGAAGCGGCTCTCAACGGAACACAGCACATCACAGTGTCCAAACAATAGCTGTTCTTCGGAACTGTAGCTTCTGACGTTAGAAGACATTCAGTCAACGAACTATTGAAGCTTGGCTGCTAAGTATACTGTATAAAATTAATTTCTCAGTTTACAAAAATTGACGCCGCAGATTGTATGTAATAAAAATAATAACAATAATTTTTCATAAGTGCACTTAGCAGCTGCAAGTTTTGCGATCCATAACGCAACAAATTTTGAAATTTGATTGCAATCGCCGAAATTTCTGGGTGTGCATTCCTCGTGAAAATGTTCTGCTCGTGTTAAAAGTATAGCATCATACGCATAAGTTTTATTTTGTAGTCTCTGTACAACTTATTGCAAAATTACGTTTCCAAGCTTAGGTCAAAAATGGGTTTAAATAAAGCCAAGTTCCATGCGCGTCAAGATCATCTATGATCTTTTCTTGAAATACTTGCTGAGCGAAATTGTAGTTCACAATCACGTCTGCAAGACCAGACATTCTGTCTATAAAAATGTACCACTGTATGTGTCTTTGACGTTGGAAATGCACTTTGAGGCAAGAAATACATTACACAATCAGCAGCTGAAAAACAACGTAAATTGAATGATACCTGTTATCAAATTTTAATACCAATGAAGGCAAAACTCAAAAGCTCGGCTTTTATGTATGTTCGAGATTTATAAAACAGAAATATTTTACAATAAATAAGCAACTCACTAAATAAAAAGCTATACGCCAAAAATACCTCGTCGTGAGTTGCGAACAAGCTAATTGATGAATGATAGTCAAAAACAATTATGATACGAGCAACGCTAAAGCGAAAAATATAATTAAAACACACATTTGTTTGCAAATATGAAATATACATGTCAGCAGTTCTTTGGAGCAAATTTCATTCATTGTATCAGTTAATATGCCAAGTGGGTATTCCCATAAAATAGCTGACAGCAAT